>PVKC010042409.1:0-11944 GCA_004027635.1 Crocidura indochinensis | reverse complement strand
ACACAGCCAACCTGGATACTGTATATTGTATATCCTTAATATCACCAGGAGTGATCCCTGAATACAAAGAGTGAGCCCTGAGTACTGCTGTCTCAGTCACAATTAATTTAATTTTCTTGGAGTATGTTTCTGCACATTATGGTGAGTTCCTGAATACCCTGCACATCTTTGCATGGAGCATTGCTATTTTCTTCCCAGTCTCTACCAAAATAATATTTTGTGTTTGTTAGAGGGATACAGATCAGTCTGCAGCAGAGGACCTGCCACAAATCATTCTCTGTAATGTGAAACTCCTTGATTTCAGAAATGATACCAACTACTGTAGTCATAACCCAACTTTTCAAGACTATACTCAAATGTCTGTAGGGTTTTTGGTGTGGTCTCTGAGTTTCCATAGAGGATGGCTGTTACCAAGGCGTTCATAGTGCTAGTCCTGCTCTTCTTTTTAATGACCACTGACCCAGAGCCAGCCTCTATCACTTCTGAAGCATTCTTTAGGGTTCATGAGATGGAATATAGATTTTCATGCATGTTTGGCTAATGATAGGATAAGGAAGTAATGTGCTTTCTATTTTTACTATGTCTTATTTACCCAGGAATGATTTTTACTTCATGCTTTAAACTTTCCAAATATATTAGTGATTCACTGATTTCAAGTACTAAGAAAGAAGGAAAACAGATTTCCTTCAAATGGCTGATCCCATTCTATGGAATATAGTTTAGGTTCCCCAAAAGTTTCATTCTATTTTCTTATCTTTGTCAATGTTTATTATTTATCAAAGTTTTAATAAGACTTAAGAGCCCCTGAGTCTATTAATATGTCAATTGGTGCAAAATAATTTTCAGGATTATGCTAAAATGTGATTTCCCTCTAATTTAATTATTCACTTATTTATTTTTGGTTTGAGGGCTATACCCAGTGGTTCTTCAGGTGCATTCATGGCTCTGTGTTCTGGGATCACACTTAGGTTACTATATGATGTGCCTATCTGTTATACTATCTATCTCATTAACCTGGTGACTTTCTTTTTTTAAGTGAAATAGGTTTTGCTATTGTTGTCTCATCATTGAACAGTAAAAAAAATATTAGCTAGAAACTAACAATAATGTGATATCAGTCACAAGTAGAACAAACTAGAATTTAGCTTTTTGGCTAGAAAGATAATATAGTAGATAGAGTGCTTGCTTGTAGACAGCCAACAAGGTTTAATCTCTGGCATCCCTGAGCTTATCTGGAGTGGTTCCTGAGTGCAAAGCCAAGGATAAACCTGAACACCACTGTATGTGACCCAAAACCAAAAAAAAATTTTTTTAGCTTTTTAAGCCAAATGTTTTAGGAAGAGATAAGTAATATCAGTGTTCTGTTTACTTTCAAAATCTACTTTTGTTAAACTTCATAAAGCATATTAGTGGGTATTGCATATTTTATTTTTAATCAGAAAAAATATGACATTATATGTCAGTTTTAATTTATGATATAGAAGTTACAGCTAGATAAAGTTTTAAGTATGCATTATAATAATATTAAGAGTAAAAGTTGAGACTAAAAGTTCTAAGAAATGGGGGCCCGGGAGATAGCATGGAGGTAAGGCATTTGCCTTTCATGCAAAAGGTCATCGGTTCGAATCCCTGTGCCCCATATGGTCCCCCGTGCCTGCCAGGAGCAATTTCTGAGCATGGATCCAGGAGTAACCCCTGAGCACTGCCGGGTGTGACCCAAAACAAAAACAAAACAAAAAAACGTTCTAAGAAATGATGCTCTATGGAACATTTTTTTCTATTGGTAATTTGGGATGATTATTAAAAATAATTAAAAATATAAAATATATATTCATACTTGTGTCCATTATAGTTCTTAGCATAGCATCCAAAGTATGAAAAAATCCAAAATGTCCATAGACTGATAACTGTGTAACATATATACATAGATACTTGTGTGAAATATATATATATATATGTATATAAGGAATATTATGCAGTTGTAATAAAAGATAAAATTATGTAGTTTTCTACAAATATGGATGAAACAAAAGGGAACTACGTTATGGAAAATAAGTCAGGAGAAGTAAATAAAATACCGATGGTCTCACTCATCTGTGGATTTTTACATAGATATGTATCAAACAATGACAAACCTATGGCAGTTAATTACAAATTTCATCAACCAAAAATGAAGGCTGGATGAAGATAGGACCAGAGATGGCATAAGGACAAGGCTAAGTGTTTATGGACTCTTCAGTGGGTTATATGCAGTGACTTTGTACATTATAACCATCAACTTAAACTTAATTGAAACCCATATGCCCTACACTATTTTTAATTAAGGCCATATTCTTATAATCTTTACACTCATATTTTCTGTCTCTAGTCCAATGCCCCTTCTTTCCAGTTAACCTTTCTACTGTGATTTTTATTGCTTGCTTATTTATCTCTACTTCAGATGTAAAATGCCAATAATAATTTTAGGAATACTCTCATGACCACAATCTCTCCTCCACAACATTATATCTTTATGATTCTTTTATGAAACTTCTATAAAACTTCACTCAAAAAATTTCCATGAAACATTTTAAATATTTGTAGTATATATATAATATAATTTTTAATTTGGAAATAATATAATAACTTTGAAATAATAGATTTCCAAGACTAGGAACATACACACATAAAATCTTGACTGATATCTTTAAATATTTATATTTAGTGTCTTTAATTTTATAAAATAAATACTGCATTCTCATAGTAAGACATTTCTAAAAGTAACTTAATTGCTTCATAATATATGATTTTCTATCGGTATTTTTTTGCATTCTTTTTTTTTGTTTTGTATTGTTTTTTGGGTCACACCCGGCAGTGCTCAGGGGTTACTCCTGGCTCCATGCTCAGAAATTGCTCCTGGCTGGCATGGGGGACCATATGGGGCACCGGGATTGGAAACGATGACCTTTTGCATGAAAGGCAAACGCCTTACCTCCATGCTATCTCCCGGGCCCCATTCTTTTGCATTCTTATTATGAATCCTGTTTACTAAGACTCTTTATAAATATTATAATATTTCTTCAGAACCATTACTATTTCCAAAAATTAGCTTCTAGAAATTGAAATACTAGCATGCAAAGCAAAAGAAAACATTGTTTTTTTACAATTCTGACTAAGTTGGTGTTTAGGAACATTATAGTAACCCACAGTTCCAAGAATAGCAAATGAGAAAACTCATTCCATAATAACTTTCAGAATTAAATTGTAATTTTTTCTCCCACTATCTTTAATAGTTAATAATTGTGACAGAAAAAGAATAGGGATAACATGTCTCTGCTGTATGATTTCTGAGACTCAGCAGGTGGCATTGCAGACGAGGGAGCTGGTATTATCTCAAGTTCGAGTGGGTTTGGAAATTCACTTTCAAGATGTTCACTCTGGTGGTTGGCGTGTTGGTACTGACTTTTGGTGGAAAACCTTAGTTTCTGACCACATCCCCATGGGATTTCTTGAGTCCTCATAGTAACAACTGGTTATCTGAGAGTCGGTGTTCAAGGTTGAGGCTGAAAAGTCTTTGTGTATCCTTGGAACTTGCAGTGTCACTTCTGTTGTGTTCTCTTGGTCCATGAGATAAACCCGATCCAGTATGGTAAAGGACCATGTACAGGTTGGAATACCAGGGACCATCTAATAAAATGTCTATTATAGCTAGGTAAAAATTGTTATAGCTAGATGGCCAAACAAGGCAGCCACTTATGCTGGCAAAGAATAGAACAATAAGCTTTGAATCTTACTAAACTCTAGGATCATTTTGGGGGAAAGGAAGTATTTTTTATTTACATTTTAATTATTTGACTAATAGTGTGACAACATTTTCCCAGGTGAATATTCTATGCTTGTTTTGTATAGATAAAGATATAAAGAGAAGATAGTGTTAGATATATTGTGTTTTTATAAATATACACACATATTGTCTATATTTTGTTCTGCCAATAATTATAGATCTAGTTTTCACTTGAAATATTTTTCCATGTCATTATCATATCAATGTAAAAATTTTGAATCGCTTCATGTAATATCATAACATGAGCAAAAAATACTAAAATATTTCCTATTTGCAGTACATTTAACCTCAATTGCCTATTCATCTAAATTAGTTTCTAAGACTGCTGAAATGAGAGATATAATTAAGAGCATATTTTCTCATGGTTGCGAAGATATAAATTCGTAAACTAATTATTATTAATGGGATTGGTTCTTCGTTGGAGAGAAGTTGTTTGAGGCCTATCTCCTTGCATTAGTGGTGACCACATTCTGTCTCTTTTCATCATTTTGATGCACATTTCGTTGTCTAGATTTCCTCTTTTTTAAAATCACCAGAGATAGTTAAAAAGTTGTTGATAGTTGAGTTTCTGTCATAAAATGTTCCTTTTATAAGGACATGAATATGTGATTAGGTTCCATCTTCATGATCTCATTTAACCGACTTATCTCTGTAAAGGCCTTTCTTTGAAGTAACATATTTGAATAATGATTTCCAACCTCAAACTATTGTATGGAGATAACCCAACCATGACACTATATTTCATCTTAATTTTTTGTCTGCTTCCATGAATTTACTCAAAATGTTTTACTCAAAACTGTAGGAACATGTTTAATATCTAAGTGTGTGACTGCATGCTAACAGTAAGGTAAGTGATATTTTAGATGTATGTAACAGATCACTTGAATTTACAGTGAGAAAAGAAACTTTTTAAGGAGGATCTTTAACTCCTCTGGAAAGCATAGGTCCATAAAGCAAAGGAAAAGAATAAAACTTCTTTTTCAGAACTAAATATCCAAGTCAAAGTAAACAATAATAGAATCAAGGGACCTAAAGTTTAATAATCTAAACTTAAAGGGGCCTGTTATACTGGCAGGCTAGGGGTAAAGGGTGGTGGTATAGGATACAATCTGGGTCCATTGGTGGAGGGAGGTTGACACTGATTCATTGTGTATCTGAAATTCAACTATGAAGGACTCTGTAGATCACAATTGTTTCAATAAAATAAAATAAAATGTTTGGTTTTGGACTAAATTTTGGTGAGGAAAGTCTGGGCTGCAGAGAACTAGTGAGAGGAGTCACCTGGGAGTTAATCTGAAAGAAAGGGACAATCAAGAAGGAAGATAAAATTATAAGGGCACATTCTGCCTTATTCTATTTACACCTTTTCCAAGGGAAGCCTGCTGCAAAAGATCGACAGTCTGATGGAAAAACTTTGTTTCCGGTATCTTCTACTCACTGAGAGCCTAGGAGAGGCTTAAAGGCCTGAAAGAATCTGACAAGGAACTAGAAACTGTCAGATGAAGCATATACCTTTCCTTGGTAAAGGCCATCTTTAATGAGTTATTCACTATGTGCTTCTTCCAACGTCCATCTTGTGCCTCTTCATTGCACATCCATTTATTAGTGGACAGAATCTAATTAAGAAACAATTTAGAATAATTAGAATCCAGTGATGAATAAAAGGTAATGAGACATTTGATCAGCCAGTAATTTCGCTGAACTCTGCCTTTGCTAATTAGGAAATAAAGCCTCCACTTGAACTTGGAGCTATGCCAGAGTACCCAAGTATGCCCCAGAGTCAGGTGGCATAGAGAAGAATAATTGATCCGCTGTGGGGGCAAGAACCTATGTCCTTGGAAGCAAGATAAGTTTTATGAAAAAGATATATAGAAACAGAGTTGTTAGTTTCTGGTTAATGAATCCCAGCCTAGGGATCACCGAATTTGTTTATTTATTACATTTAACTCTTGCAATAAACAACAAGGTACAAAATTAAATGAGTAAATTGTTACTATTGAAAAAACTATAAAAAGGAAGTCAATTATTTTCCTTAATAACTCAATGCAATATTATTACAGAATCTGGAACTTTCTAATACCTTAGAATTTATACTTTTGCCTTTTTTTGAGAAGGGCACTCCCAATTTTGCTTAGGGATTACGACTGCTCATTTGGGATTCTGGGATCACACCTGACAACTCAGCCACATGTAAGTCAACCTTTCCACCCCACCCTTAACCTCTATTTCTTTCCTAATTCATTGTGTTATAATTGATGCAGCACTTATTATATACATGCTTATTATTTTCTGAAAGAATTCCACCTATTTTTGTTTATCATATATTTTATTTTACTTTTTAAAATAATTTTTATGGATTCCACCTATTTTGAAAGAAAATAATAGCTTACCAAACAACAATAAACAAATTGGACAACATTAAATTAAAATTTCTGCACTTCAAAGGAAATGGTGAATAGAGCACAAAAACTCCTCATGGAAGGGGATAAAATATTTACCCAATAACTATCTGCTAACGGGTGAATATCTGTGATATACTGGTATATCACACTGGTAGAATTGAACAAGATAAACATCTAACCATATCCAAAATGTGGAAAGAAATTAACAGACATTTCCTCAAAAAAGAAATACAGATAGCCAAAAGGCACATGAAAAAAATCTCCACATCATTAATCATCAGGGAGATGCAAACTAAAACAGCAACGAAATATCTCACACCACAGAGACTGGCATGCATTGTAAAGAACAAGAACAATCAGTGCTGGCTGATACAAATGTTGAGAAAAAAGAAAATTTCATTCACTGCTGGTGCAAATGCTAACTGTCTGGCCTTTTGGGAAAACAATATGGTTATTCCTCAAAAACCTAGAAACTGAGCTTTCATTGATCCAGCAATACCACTCTAACAGATATGCTCTAGGAGTTAAACATGGCATACAGAAAAGTCCTCTGAATTCTTATGTTCATTTCAGTACAATTCACAATAGCCCAAATTTGGAAACAATCCAAATGAAAATACAGAAAAGTATTTTGTAGCTTAATAGAAATAATTTTCCAATTTGCAAAAAGTTATTACACATACCTGAACAAGTTCCTAACTGAAAATTATAACTTTAATATTTTTATGAAAAAAATTCTACTAAACAAAAGATAGGACTTAGTAATTATGTAACTACTCGTGTCTTAATTTCTGTTATTTTTTCTAATTGAAATACTGAAGAAAACTTACTAAATATAATTTAAAGTGTTTTGTTTGTTAATTGTCTTATCTCAGTTAATTTCAATGGTTAATCTCAGTTAATTTCTAAAGTAATTTAGAAGTACTTTAGGTAAGTTTTATATTTGAAGAAAAATTGAGAGTATAAAATTTCTATACATTACCTAACCTCCAATACAATAGTTTTATTTCTTAGAATTTTTACTAGTGTGATATATTGTTATACTAATAAAGTACTATTGATACATTGTTGATAACTAATGTACATGGTTCATATTAGAATTCACTCTGTGACATGCATTGTATACCATAGGACAAATAAATAGGGTAGTGAAACTATCAAATAGTTTTATATAGATTAGTTTTACTACCCTAAAGGTCATCAGTGCTATGCCCGTTAATTCCTCCTCTAGGTTCCTGCTTTTGCATTTATCTAAATGTCATATGTTTAAAATAATATAGTATAAAGCATTTTTATATTGGCTTCTTTAACTCCGAGCTTTCTATGTTTCTCCAGCTTGATAGTTTCTTTTTTTTTTGACTGAATAATAAATAGCTCACTGTCTGAATGTACTAATATTTATCACTTCATCTATTGAATGTTATGTTAGCAGTTTCCAAGTTTGAGGACTTATAAAAATATCCTCTTTAAACATTCATGAACATGTTTTCATTAACCACATTTTTCTAAGTCAGATGGTTAGAATATGTTTAGGATGACAAATTGTCTTCCTAAGTATCACATCCTCATCAGCATTTGGAGTTGTTAATCACATGAAATTTGAGCTATTCTAATGGGTATGTAGATATGACATCGTTATTTTAATTTTTAACTGTCTAATGTCATATGGCATTGAGCAACTTTCATATGACTTTGTATCTGCATCTATAAGAATCGTTTTCTCATTTGTTAGGTGAGTTATAGTCGGTCTGCTGGTATTTTTCTGAGTTTTAACTATTATTACTGTGTTTTGGGTACCAGTTCTTTATAAGATATGGTGTTTTGCAAATATTTTCTCCCTCTCAACGGACTTTTTATTCTTTACATTTTTAACCACCTGTTAAAGAGCAGGAATCTTTAAATATGCAAGTTACATTTTTCTCATGGACTATGCCTTTAAGGCTTGTAAAAAGTCTTTGACAAACCCAAGATAATATATATTTTTGTATTCTATGTTAAGTAGTTTTGTGTCTTGAGGTCATTTTTGCGAAAAGTAATGTCTGTGTGTATAGGTTTTTTTTTTCAACTGTAGATTATCTGGCCTCTTAGTAACATTTATTTCAAAGGAATTTTTTTTTCTTTATCTTGACCCATTCAACAAAGGTAAATCAGTTAATTATGTTAGGAAGTGGCAAGTTATCTATTTATGAATGCTAATATTCTGCTCCATTCATTTATTGCTTATTTTAGGTCCAGTATTAATAATTATTATCAGTGTATAATGTCAATCTTCTAGCTGATCTCCTTTGATTTTGTTTTATTTTGAATCTCTTTTGAATCTTCATATGAATAATTTAAAATTTTTATTTTATTTTAGATAATATAATTAAAGTATTAATGATTAAATACTAATAATTAGGAGCTGGAGCAATAGCACCGTTTAGGGCCTTGCATGTGGCTGAATTTGGCATCCCATCTGGTCCCCCAAGTTTGCCAGGAGCGATTTTTGAGCGCAGAGCCAGGAGTGATTTCTGAGTGCAGAGCCAGGAGTAATTCATGAATGCTGCTAGGTGTGAACCAAAATAAACAAAAAATAAAATAAAAAATGTTTAAAAAGAAAAATATCTTTAAAAATACTAATGATTAAATTAGTTAAAAGAGGATTAACTATGTAAAATTTATGTAAAAATTACTGAACTTTATCACCACCTTTTTGTCCAAGACACTATGACAGGCAATGTTCTAAGTCATCTATAGAATAAATCATACATTAATTTTATCCTTTCCCCATTTGTTTGACAAGTGCATTTATAATTAAGGGCTACAATTTTGTCACCATTAAATATTTTTTGATAATCCTTTGTTTTGTTATCTATTTCCTCAGATGAATGAAGCAATTTGACATATCACTAATTTATAATATTTAACATGGCATCTGTAAATTGTATTCACATTGCCTAATTTCATGTTCTCATATAGCTGCATATAATCCCAATGTCTATATATAATACCACTTCCCTATCCATCAATTTATTGTGGGATATTTAGGTTTCTTTTTATATACTGGCTATTGTACTAAGTAGGGGTCCTCAAACTTTTTAAACAGGGGCCCAGTTCACTGCCCCTCAGCACATTGGAGGGCCAGACTATAGTAAAAACAAAACTTATGAACAAATTCCTATGCACACTGCATACATCTTATTTTGATGTGAAGAAACAAAACGGGAACAAATACAAGATGTGGCCCGTGGGCCGTAGTTTGAGGACCACTGTTTAAGCACTGCAAAGAAATAAGTATGCACATTCATTTTTTAAAATCAATGCTTGTGTTTTGATGATAGTTGACAAGAAGTAAAATTACTGATCTGTTTGCTAGTTCTCTTCTTTTTAAGTAAATAAATTCTTTAATTGGGTAATGATGAGATAAACAGTCACAAAGTTATTTATGATTGAGTTTCATTCTTATTATGTACAGCACCCTTCATCAGTGTATATTTCCCACCACAATGTCCCCAGTTTCCTCGCATCCCATCTCCTGCACTCTCCCTTCCTTCCTCTGTGACAATTTTCTTCTCTCCCTTGCTCTCTCTCTTCACTTGTTAATTCAAGACACTGTTTGCATTTTTGTTATCGAAAGAGTATCATGGATTATCATTTTATTTCCTTTTGGCACCCAGTTTTTGTCCAAAGGTATTCTTATCATAGAGGTTCCCTCTCTGCCCTAACTAAACTTCTCTGGTATTTATTGCAAGTTTCTTACCTTAGACTGGCGCTTCTGGCCCTTCTTTGTATTGCTTCTGAGTATTATTTTTTTTCTTTTTTTTCTTTTTTTTTGGTTTTTGGGTCTCACCCAGCAGTGTTCAGGGGTTACTCCTGGCTCCATGCTCAGAAATTGCTCCTGGCAGGCACGGGGGACCATATGGGGCACCGGGATTTGAACCCATGACCTTTTGCATGAAAGGCAAACGCCTTACCTCCATGCTATCTCCCGGGCCCCTCTTCTGAGTATTATTAACACACCATCTTTTCTATATCACACAAGTGAATGTGATCATTCTATGTCTATCCCTCTTTCTCTGACTCATTTGGCTCACCATAATATACTTCATATCCATCCATTGTAGAAGTAAATCTTAGAATTTTATTTTCAAAAGAGTTGTATGGTATTTCATTGTGTACATATACCATAATTCTTATCAACTCATTTGTTCTCAGGCACATGGGTTGTTTCTAGATTCTAACTATTGTGAATAGTGCTGCAATGTACATAGAGTGCTGAGAGACTTTCTGCATTGTGTTTTTTGTCCCTAAAGCCCTCTGGACTACATTAAAGCTCAATTTTTTTTTGAGAAATATACAAATGGTTTTCCAGACAGGCAGGATCAATCAACATTCTCCCCATAGGTAATTGAGAATTTCATTCTCTTCTCATCTGCACCAACACCGTTTTTATCTTATTCTTTTTGATGTGTTAGTCTCTTCAATGTGAGATGATGTCTCATTGTGGTTTTGATTTGCGTCTTCCCAGTGATTAATGACTTGGAGCATTTTTCCATGTGACCATTAACTATTGGCTAATAGTTTTATTTGTGTTTCTTCTTTGAGAAAGTTTCTGTACATTTATTTTTATTTTTTGTATGTAGATAGATTTTTTAAGCTTTGTCAGTGCTTTATATATTAGATATCAACACTTTTCAGGTGGATATTGGGTATAAAGTTTCTTTTATTCTGCGGGTAGTATTTGTATTCTAATCATCAATCAGCCAAATTACCAATCAAACAAATCAGTTGCTTTGAGATGCAGAAGTCTTTTCATTTAATGTAGTCCCATTTATTGATTATTTTCTATTTTCTTGGTCACTGGCATATTATTGAAGATGTCTTTATTATTAATGCCATGGAGATATCTGTTATGTTTTCTTCTGTGTACTTTATGGTTTCAGGTTTGATATCAAGAACTTTAGCCTATTTTTATTTATTTTTTAGTCATTCTTAGTTGCGCATGACATTAAAGAGAGTATATATAGTGTATATATATACACATATATGTACATATATATTAGTTCACTTTCATTTCTCTTTTCAGAGCTAGTATATTTTTGTTGGGTTTTAGTCTGATTGACCAATCAAGGGGTGACAGGGCAATGTTGAGGTCTAACATAATTATTGTGTTGTTATTGATGTCTTTTTTTCAGATGTCAACAATTGTATTAAATACAGTGCTGGCTTCTCATTGGCTGCTTATTTGTTAGGAATGTGATTTCTTCCTGTTATACATATCCCTTGATTAGTACAAATGTTCCTCTTTGTCCCTTACAACTTTTCTCAGTCAATAATTTGTGTCTTTAATATTAGTATGGCCACTCCAGCTTTTTTAAGGGTACTGTTTGCTTGGATGATTTTCCTCCAGCCTTTGATCTTGAGTCTATGTTTGTTCTGATGATTCAGGTTTGTTTCTTGTAGAGAGCAGAGGTTGGATTCAATTTTTTTTTTTTACCTATTTAGCCCCTCTGTGTCTCTTGAGTGGTGTAATTAGTCCTTTGACATTGAAAGAGATAATTGTCATGGGATTTAGTGTCATCTTTGTGTGTGTTTGGTGTGTCTATTGGTCAGTCTTGTCTTAAAGTAGACCTTTCAGTTTTTCTTATAAGGATGGGTTTGAGTTTGCAAAGTTTCTGAGATGTTGTTTATCCATGAAGCTCTGTATACTTCCTTCAAACTTGAAAGCGAGTTTTATTGG
>PVKC010042408.1:0-11966 GCA_004027635.1 Crocidura indochinensis | reverse complement strand
ATATGATGACATCTATAAAGCACTATATAGAATATTATCATCATGTGAATATAATTGTTCTTTTTAATCTTCTCTCCTAGAAAAATCCCTGAAAATTGCTGATCACTTATCTACAGAGTATTACCTATTACAGAAATATTATATATACAATTGGATTCATAAAACATCCATTATTTGTACTTTGGCTTCATAGTAATATGAATTTCAGATACTTCTATGACTTTTTGGTTGTTTGTTTTTGGGCCACACCCGGTGACACTCAGGGGTTAGTCCTGGCTCTCTGCTCAGAAATTGCTCCTGGCAGGCATGGGGGACCATATAGAATGCTGGGATAGGAACCACTGTTGGTCCTGGGTAAGCTGCTTGCAAGGCAAGCGCCATGCCACTGTGCTATCTCTCCGGCCCCCTTCCATGACTTTTTATGGCTCAAACGCTTATTTTTGGAGCATTGCATATTCAATTCTATAGATATACCATAAGTTTTCCATTTCTGCATTTTTGCTTGCAAATTAGGAAATTATAAATAAAACTGTTAAAATGTCCATGTGTAAGTTTCTCACTGAATTTGCTAGTCTTACATAGAAAAAATAATTTATATGGTAAGAGATTTTTAGTATTTTTTTATGGGGGCACACCTCGCAGCACACAGGTGTTACTCCTGACTCTCGACTGAAAATCATTTTTGGCAGGCTCAGGGACAATATGGGATGCTTCAAATTGAATCTGGGTCAGTCCTGAGTCATCAGGGTGCAAGGAAAATATCCTACCACTGTGCTATCACTTTGACCAACCCATTTTATTTTGTGTGTGGGGTTTTTTTTTTGTTTTGTTTTTTTGTTTTCTTTGCTTTTTGCAGCCATACCCAGCGACTCTCAGAGGTTACTTTTGGCTATGCACTCAGAAATCGCTCCTGGCTTGGGAGATGGGACGCCAGGGGATCAAACAGTAGTACATCCTAGGTTAACACGTCCAAGGCAAACAAACACCCTACCACTTGCACCACCTTTCCAGCCCCTGGTCAGGCTTTTAATTTTAAAAATCCTTGCTCAACCCCATTTCAGAGTGATTTTGCCATTTTTTAATTTTGCCAGTAATTAACAAATAGTCCTGTTGCTTTACATCCTTGTCAGTGTTTGATATCAAAATTATGAAACCTCACCATGCTACTAGAGGTTTATTTTTCTAATTATAGTTGCTTAGTTTGCATTTTCTTGATATCATTTGCAACTACTAGTATGAATATTATTCATCTGTAAAAATATATTGTTGACATTTTCCAAAGACTTTTGTCCAGATAATTTGTATGTTTGGGTTTTTTTGGGGGGTCACACCTGGCTATGCTCAGAGGTTACTTGTGGCTCTGCCCTCAGAAATTGTGCCTTGCTCAGGAGACCATATGGGATGCTGAGATCAAACCCATGTCCTTCCTGGGTCAGCTGCATGCAAGGCAAACACCCTACCACTTTGCTTCCATTACTAACCCACTTTTGCCCATTTTGACCCCAAAATTTAAATACAAATTTTAATATCTGATGGATTTACATTTTTCTTCACATGTACTAGATAAAATATTCTATCAGATTTATTTTATCAGTATTTTATTTTATAAATAATTTCTCAACGTCTTCAGTTGTTTTTTAATATCCTTACTGTTATAACAAATTTTTATTTTAATGAGATGCAACTTATCAGTTTTTCTTGTTCATGTCTCTAATGTAATATCTAAAGATATTATACCAAAAACTCTCTATATAAATCTATATTTTCTCCAAATGTTATAGAATTTTTATATTTTTATCTTTGATCTTTAAGCCTAGGTCAGTTTTAACTGAAATTTTTGGAGAGGAACAAGGTGTCTATGTAGATTTATTTTTGCATTCTATATGGAATTGTTCTAGTACCACAAATTCAAAAGGCTCTTTACCCTATTATACTGCCCCCCCCCCTTTTTTTGGTCAAAGCCATTTTGTTATCTTTAAATAAATCTACTCTTGAGTTCTCTATTGTTCTTGATGAGTTCGCTATTACTATTTTTGTTTATTTGTTCTTTTTATTGTCTTTTTTTTTTTGGACCAAATCAGTCAACAATGCTCAGGGCTTACTCTATGCTATATACTCAGTAATCAGTCCTGATGGAATTGGGGCACCTTCTGTAATGCTGAGGATCAAACCCATAAAGTTGTTTGCAAAGCAAACACCCTACTAATATATGATTGTTCCAGACCCAGTTCTCTACTATTTTTTGTTTGTTGGTTTGTTTATTTTGGGACACATCTGGTTGTGCTCAAATATTATTCATGTTTTTGTGCTCAGGGATCACTCCTGATGGGGCTAGATGTACCATACATGGTCCTAGGAACTGAACCTGTGTTAGCAATATGCAATGCAAGGATTCTGCTTACAATACTATAGCTCTGACATCAGTTTCTATAAATTTACCAGTCCCAAAGTGCTTTGATTAGTTGATGACACATATATAGTATCAGTCCTACAACTTTGAGCTTAAGCATAAAAAAATGAACACAGACCTCCCCTTAATACCTTTTACAAAGGTCAAATAAAAATGCATTAAAGACATTGATATCAGTCCTGAAACTATAAGGTCCATAGAATAAAATTTAGGCAGAACATTCCATGGCATTAAAACTAAATATATCTTCAAGGCTGATACACCACTGGCCAACCAAGTGGAAGTAAACTAAACAAGTGAGACTACATTAAACTCAGAAGCTTCTGCATTTTAAAGCAAATAGTGACTAGGATACAAAGGCCACAGAGTGGGAAAAACTATTCACCCTATACCCATCAGATATGGGGTTAATATCTAAGATATATAAAGCACTGATTGAACTTTTCCAGAAAAATTATCTAACCCCATCAGAAAAGAGAGAGAAGAATGGAGCAGAAATTTTCTCAAAGAAGAAATATAGATGACCAAAAGGCTCATGAAAAAAATCATCAGAGAAATGAAAATCAAAACATTGACAAACCATTTCACATCACCAGAGACTGGTACACATCACTCTCTCTCTCTCTCTCTCTCTCTCTCTCTCTCTCTCTCTCTCTCTCTCTCTCTCACACACACACACACACACACACACACAGAATAACCCCTGTTAGCATGAATTCAAGGAATGTGAGTAGAATGGGACACGTATTAATTGCTGGTGGGAATGCAGGCTGGTCCATCCATTTGAGAAAACAATATGGACATTTGTCAAAAAGCTAGAAATTGAGTTTCCATATGATCCAGCAATATCACTCCTAGGAATATATTCAGAAACACAAAAATACAATACAAAAATGCCCTCTGCACTCCTAGGTTCAGTACAGCACTAATTTCAATAGCCAGGATCTGAAAATAAGCCAGTTTCCTGATAACAGATTAGTGGTTAAAGAAATTGTGGTATAGCTACTACACAATGGAATACTATACAGCCATTAGGAAAATGAAATCATGAAATTTACTTATGCATGTATGAATATGGAGATTATTATTCTTAGTAAGATGAGTCAAAGAAATAGAATAATTTAGAATAATCTCATTCATTTGTGGTGTAAAACAAAAACAAGTGATAATATAGTAATAATATTCATAGACAATAGAAACAAGGGTCAGGAGATTCAGCCCAGGATAGGAGCTTGCCACAAAAAGCTGTGAGTGCAGGTAGAGAAGAAAAGGGTCTATTATTAAAATTTCAATTGAAATGATAGTTGACAACGATAGTTGGAATTGATCACACTGGGGTGAAAGAGACATGCAATGAACCCCTCCATTAACAGTAGAGCAAACCATAGTGACAAATAGGAAAGTAAGACTGAGTGAGAGAGACATTAAAAGAGAGAGTGAAAGTCTGCCCTAGACATAGGCAGGGATTAAGAATTGGGAGGGAAATAGAAGACATTAGTGACAGAAGGTGTACACTGGTGAAGGGTAGTGTGGTGTACATTCTATGAATGAAACCCAACAATGAAACGTTTGTAATCACAGAGTTTAAGTTAAAATAAAATAATTAAAAAGAATGAAATTGGATACCAGTATTTTCTTGTGTGTGTGTTGGATATCTTGGTTTGATTTAGAGACTATTAGATGGCCTCTCGAAATCTTAGAATCAATTTTTGGTAGCTGCAACATAGCATGTTGAGATTTTTCTTTTCTTTTCTTTTTTATTTGAAAATAAATGTTAATTTGGAGAAAACTGGCATATAATAATAATGGGTCTCCCATCCACAAACATAAACTATCTCTCCATTTTTGGTTATTAATTAAAGTTTTCTAGTTTTTCTTCTTATAGTTCTTATATTATACAGTTGTTGTTATTTTACACTTAAGTACTTCTTAGTATGCCCATGTGAATGGTATTATATGAGCCATTTCAAACATCACTTTCTTTTATAATTATTTGGAAGATGATCAAATTTTGCAAATTAAGTTTTATACTGTCATAATTTTTAAAAACCATTCCTTAATTCTGAAGTTGTGTTCATGTTTGTCGATAGTTTTTAATTTTTACATAATCATATTTCCTTTTTTTCCTAATAATTATAACATTTATCTTTTTATTGTTTAGTTCTGTTGGATAACATTTGCAGTACCAATGTTGAAAATTTATAAGAAAAGGCCAAGAATTCTGAATGAAATAAATGTGCTCTTCCATAACTCATAGAAATCACTTATAATGCATTATTATGTGAATATATTCAATTTTTGGATTCTCGAGTCTTTGCACTTGACTTGTCTCTCCATAACATAGTGCTATGATGTAACTGAAGTGCAGAATTCTCTCTATCCCTCTACTAGTCAGCAATTTCCATTTTCAGTGCTGCCAGATCACTATATGATTTATAATATGAATTTAATATTTTTCTTTACCTTTGCTGTATTGAACATCCTTATTCCATAAGTATATAAGAATATAGGGTTTATGATGTTATTTTATTTGTTATTGGACAAAAAAATGTAATCGACCTAAACATAATTCAAATGAGACCCAATGAGGCAGCCCTAAGACCTCACCAATATCTGGAGAGGCAAATTGAAAATAAAATGGAAAACACAGGAATTATATCAAGAAAAAGCATTTTATGGAATTAAGAAATGACTACTACCCTAGTGACTTTATAAAGAGCAGAGAATACAAACTGAAAGAAAGAAACCCAACAGCAATTGAAATAGATTTTGCATGTGATAAGCTGTTAATGACTACCTTGTCTATGACATTTTATTAGAAACTGTTTTATTCAACACAATTTAATTTTAATTCGTGGCTTTAGTTAATAACTACTGATTTATTAAAGCTACTAAATTTGTTCTCAAAGGGAATTGAATGTATGTGTAGAAAAACTGGAGAAGTGTCAAAAATAACTCAATAACTAACTCATATTTTATACTTTTTAGTTCACAAATTTTAATATAATAGAATGTCAGTGGGAAGTGAAATAAAATTCATATGTTTAACCATTACAGATACTTTAGGGAATTCCTTTTATAGTAATAAAAAGGTAAATCCTAAATTGTGTTTTAATTTGTATATGAAAATCTTTCCATCATTACATCAGGAATATAATGAGTAATAACAATTGTCATGAACTATGAAACAGAGCATGAATATTTTCTCCACTGATGAACCAAATGTCAATTTTAGTCAACTTCATCAATACCGTTTTGGAAGCTTGTTATTTCTCCAGCAAATGGTTTTGACTCTATAATTAAAAATCAATTGACCATATTTGCAAGGAATTATTTCCATGGGACTCTTTATTCCATGTCATTAGTAGATACATAGACATAAACACAGGCAAATACAGATATAGATGATATAAATATAATCATACATAAACAAACATACATATGGGTAATATATATTATATATAACATGACATATATACAAAAACTTGTGGCAAGTTTTGAATTCAGAAAGTTTGTTTTCCCAACATAGCTCTTTTAAATACCATTCCAATTATTTTGAATCCTTTGATAGTCATATAATTTTAGAACAGATTTTTCTATTTTAGCACACCTGGCGGAGCTCAAGGGTTATTCCAGCTCTGAGCTCAGAAATCGCTCCTGGCAGGCACGGAGGACCATTTGGGATGCTGAGATTCTAACCTGGGTCAGTCCCAGGTTGGCTGTATGCAAGGCAAACTCCCTACCGCTGTGCTATCTGTATGGTCCGTAAACTTTCTTTTTACTCAACTCTCCCTCTCCTGGTGAATTTATTTATTTTTTAATTATATCTTTAATCTCCCTTTAATTTTGTTATTTTGATTAAAGTGTTAGGTTTTTGAGTTCATCCTTTCTCAATCTTAGAATACAACCCTTTATATTTGTCCAATAATGCTAGGTCAGCCAATGTGTTTCTATGTAAATTTTCATAATAGTTTCTTAGATTAATTTATATATATATAAATACATATAATATAATATATATATATATATTCGTTTTGGGTCACACCTGGCAGCGTGCAGGAGTTACTCCCTGCTCTGCACTGAGAAATTGCTCCTGGCAGGCTCGCGGTACCATATGGGATGCAGAGAATTGAACCAAGCTTAGTTTGTCCTGGGTTGACTACATACAAGGTACATGCCCTCCCGCTGTGCTATCGTGCCAGCCCCCAGTAATTTATATAGTATATATTTTAGTTTGGGGGCCATACCCGGTGACGCTCAGGGGTTACTCCTGGATATGTGCCCAGAAATTGCTCCTGGCTACAGGGAACTTATGGGGTGCTGGGATTGAACCCCGGTCCGTCCTGAATCAGTTGCATACAAGGCAAAGGCCCTACCGCTGTACTATCACTCTGGTCCCAGTAATTTATATTTTAATATCAATTTCAACTTTTCTTTTTACACTTCTGATTTTATTATTTGTTATGTTTCCTCACTTTATTATTTTGAGTCTAGTAAGTTTTTATTTTCAAATGATTAGTTCTTAGTTTTGTTGATATTTTATATATTCTATCTCTTTTATAATTGATCCCATTGTTTATTATTTCTTCTCATCTATTGACTTTAGATGTTATGCTTTATTCCTTTAAGTACATGTTTTGATCTTGTTTTATGACTTTTCTTGTTTCCGGATTTGGGTCTTAGGTGCAGGTGCATGTTTTGATCTTGGTTTATGACTTTTCTTGCTTCCTGATTTGGCTCTATTATAAGCATTTTTAAAGCTCTTTTGATATATTGTATAAATACTGATAAGTTACCATTTTTATTCATCAGAAATTTTTATAATTTCACCTTTGATTTTCCTACTAACCCAATAGTTAATTAGTATCATGGTGTTTATTTTCACAGATAGTATTTGCTTTCCTGAAATTTATTTTTAGTTTTATTATATTATGAACTAAAAAAAGTAAGATAATTTCAATATAAATAAATTTTCAGAACTATTTTTCTATGCATACATATAATCTATTCTTAAGAATGTTCTATGAGGAGCCAGAATGGTGGCTCCAGTGATAGGGCATTTGCCTTGCATGCTACTGACCCAGGATGGAGCTTCGTTAGATCCCCAGCATCCCATATGGTCCCCCAATCCAGGAGCAATTTCTGGAAACATAGCCAGTAGTAACCTCTGAGCATCACCGGGTATGGCCCAAAGATAAAAAAATAAAGAAAAGAATGTCCTATGAGTTCTTGCAAGAATATGCATTCTCTAATTTTGGGGAGTTGGGAAGTAGAAAGGGGCCCAATTGCTTTTACATATAAATAAATATTAAATTTCATCTATTTTACAATTCTCTTGCAATTTTCTTGGCGATCTGTATTATTCCCTCTGTATTATACTTATCCCCTCTGTATTATACCTATATTGTTATTTCTTTCCCATTAGGTCTGCTTTATAATTCTTATATCTTTTGGGAGGGTGATATCAAGAGATCTAGGAGTGGGGACTGCCTTGTGGATGTGCCACAGAGGTATCCTCTCTATATTAGGGCATAAATCTAATGGGCATTGCTGTCCATTTCAGGAGGTCAGTACTATAAGCTCTAAGACTTGGGGACTGAGAAATTAGCATGAATGTTGTGTCCTTGTCCTTTACTTTTTGGGGGAGGGGGGCACACTCAGTGATGCTCAACAGTAACTCCTGGCTTTTCAGAAATTTCTCTTGGTGGATAACCATATGTAATGACAAGGATTTAACCCAGATCCGTTACATACAAGTCAAATATCCTACCTGTTGTAATATATCTCCAAATTCTTTTCTTAGTTTTTCTTACCATGGTTAATCACAAATTCCTGTGCACATTACCAGAATGCAAGCATATACATAAGGATCCTTTCTCTGGGAACATTCTAGGCTGGTTTCCCTGTTGTCTTTTTTCTCCTCCTTGAACAGCAACCCAGACATTACCCACATAGACCATTACCCACTGTCCTTCCCTCCACTAAAACCTGAAATCTCTTTCCTTTTTATTTGGGTCGCTCATGTTCAGAGACTGCCTCAATATCAATGTGAACTCTGAGATCTCAAGTGTCAGATCTTCTCTAGCTAATTAGTTGTTACTCTTAGCAACAAAACAACTAATATTGATCCTAGAACTCCAATTGTTACATGCTTGGAGGTGATACACTAGAAGAAAAAAAATTTATTAAAAAAACTGTCATATTTTCAAATACATTAAAAGAATAAAGTTTCTAAGAATAAACGTAAAGGACATAAAGGACCTATGCACTTAAAAAAACTACTCTTGATTTTGTGGTTTCATTGTTGTCTTTCTGTCTATTAAGATGTTTTAGAAAATAAAAGCAATACTATATGATATTATAAAATGGACGGAGGAATAAAGCTAAAGAGTGAAAGAAAGAAGCTAGAAACAAAAAAGAAAATTCACCATTTAACTTTCAAATTGATGACAAAATACCAGGAAATGTGGTTTAGCATATAATATGACCTCAACTACAAAGCAAGGTCACCTATTTACTTTGTTCCGTTAATCACTGCAAGTTAAGAGAAGTAGAATAGCTTTCATTGTAACTCAGCTCATTCCATACAAACAAAAATGGCCCATTTTCTACTTGTTCACTTAGCAAGCATGCTGTGACATAAAAAATAAGTAAATAAAGATGGGAGCCGGGAGGTGGCGCAGGAGGTAAGGTGCCTGCTGCCTTGCCTGCGCTAGCCTAGGACGGACCACGGTTCAATCCCCCGGTTCCCATATGGTCCCCCGTGCCTGCGCATAACCAGGAGTAACCCCTGAGCATCACTGGGTGTGGCCCAAAAACCAAAAAAATAAAAAATAAATAAAATAAAGAGAGCTTCAGTTGGGCAAAATTATGGTTATTATTGAAAGAGTTTTCTATTTTTAGAAAGAGTAACTCTATATCCCTCCCTACATGATTGAACTCTCAATTCCCACGCTTTATATTATGTATGCATATATATGTATATGTGTGTATATAATTGTGTATATAGTTTATGTATGTTTCTATTTTAATATTTATGTATGTGATGTGTACACATATACATGTACAATTATATGTTTATGTATATATGTATATGTATGTAAATTGCCTTCACAATCTAAATTCCTCTGACTTTCACTGTGCGAACTATATGAATATTAGCAACTAGATCCTGTGAAAACCAACAGCTACTTCATTTTCCAAATAGTTACATGCTCCCAGCTCACAAAGCTGCACTGACCAGTACAAGTCACAAGTTCAAGGCTTCCACAAAGTTGGTGCTAGTTCACGATCCCTTTTCTAAGCAATTCTGACTTCACAAAAGTAGAAAATAGTGAAACTCTTTTAGTAGTATTAATATTTCCTTGAGTTCTGTATATTTTCAAACTCCCACTAATTACATAGATATGTATTTTATTCACCTATTAAAATATTTTATGAATGTACTACTCTGAAAGTGGAAAAAACTTTGTTTCTTTCAAACATAACTGATTTTTATGAGGCATACCAATCTTAAATAAATTTGTTCAGAATATTAAACACTTTGAATAGGACTGTTCAAAGAAAGTTTGGTGGATTTGCACATTAAAGTAGAATTGGGGGAAATATTCTAAAAGGCAGAGTAAGAACTGTGCAAAGAGAAAGGAATAATCTGATTATGTACCCAAATACTAATCCCATGCTTTCTCCCTTGCTCAGTTTCAAGAAAACAATTCTGTTTTTCTAAGTGTTTACAGGCTATATCCTGACTATAGTTGAGTATAATTCCCTCTCTTCCTCTTTCTGGATTTCGGGTGATGAATATATCAACTGGGGTCACATCAACTAAGTTCAGGTTTAAAGAACTAAAAGAAAATGCTATGACAGAGAAGCCAATTCAAAAACACTAGTCTTGTAGACTGCTCCAATTTTTCTTTACTTACCGTCAAAGTATTTTACATGCAAGGAGAAAAAGAATAACAGTGCGTGAGAAAAGCCTGAGTTCAAATTTATAACCCAACTGGCCACATTGATATTACATTTGCCTCAGTTGCTTTCTCCGTTAAATGAGAATTGCTGTAAAGTGTGATTCCATTCAGCTCAATGAGTCATGATTTTGTATTGCTGAGTAAAATGTTTTATCATCAAAAGCAATGAAGAAAATATGAGCATTTCTGCCCGAGGGCCCATGTTCCTACCATCTGTCTGTTCGTTATCCCGGAAGTGTCAGAAAATACTGTTTTTCTACAGAAAACACATTTCAGATTGACTTAGTTCTGACTCAGGCATCAGATCAGTGATTTGCCAGCATTTGCACAACTCTTCCTATGAGAAAGCAGGAAGACCACAGTGCACAGGAAATCAACGCAGCCCAGAAGGACAATCTCACCCCCAAGAGATAAGGATACTCAGACTTTGTTCTCACCTATCCAGCTTTCACCAATCCTTTGAGTTGTAGGAAGAAAAGATGGTTGATGGATTTCTGACTTTCCCAGAGGAAAGTAACACTTCACTGTTAGGTGTTTTCCTTTTTCATATGGACACTAGACCAAAGATTCTCCCTGTATCAGTGGAGAAATACTACCACCTGCTGGCTATTGGCAAGGAACACACCAAGGCCAATGCATCAGATTTTAGAGTTCTTTGCTCAATGAGAATCTCAGTATCTAATCTCCTCACTTTTAATATGTAATCAAATATTGGGAGAGTTAGATGGAATAAAAATCACAAAATATTTTATTTTTATTTTGAGGTCATCTATCCACAATAAATCTTTGGTGAAACCAGAAACAAGGATAGGTGAGAATTCTTTCAATAACTATTAGTTAATTGTTTTAGATACCAAAAGGAATAATTTTTGCTATATTATGTATAGAATGCTATTGAATGATGCTCATTTCAATAAGAAATTTTAAGGTCCATTTACTGTATACTTATATGCAATAGAAAATAAGATTATGCCCTTGTTAAATATTTCTGGCATGTGGTATTATCCGTAATTCAGACTTGCCCTCATTAATTTACACTATTAGTCCCTGTGATTAATCTTCAACTATTGGAACAGAGTAGAGGTTAAAAGTTAATACATATATAAATGAAACAAGCTCTGTGCTTTTATCAGGAAAGTGGTTTGAGGCTAAGAGTTCAGGAATATTTTATTCAAAATGGCCTTTCGGTTTCTCTATCACTGACAATGTTCTTTGAATCTAGAACCTCTAATTATTATATCTACTCCCACAGTTGTTCAGTATATATGCTTAATATGTGTCTACACTAGCTTATAATATTTAATGTTAAATTACTCACTTTCCCTTTTTACTGTGAATTACTGACTTAATAGAATTAATGTATAGTTGGTTTTTTAATGTAGGCAAGCCATTTAGTTCCATATTGTGTGGGATTTCTTCATTTTGAAGTAAGATCTTGACTGCACTTTCCCAACTGAAAAATTTAAAATGTGTTGCTTGGCTCTGGGTTTTTTTCTATTCCTAAAGTAAAGAAGGAAGGAAGGTAGGAAGGAAGGAAGGAAGGAAGGAAGGAAGGAAGGAAGGAAGGGAGGGAGGGAGGGAGGGAGGGA
>PVKC010042407.1:0-11929 GCA_004027635.1 Crocidura indochinensis | reverse complement strand
GGGGGGGGGGGACCATATGGGGCACCGTGAACTGATGACCTTTTGCATGAAAGGCAAACGCCTTACCTCCAGGGCCCCTGGTTTGTCATTTTGTTTGTTTTTTGTTTTTGGGTCACACCCAAAGTGCTCAAGGGTTACTCCTGGCTCCACACTCAAAAATCACTCCTGGCAGGCTCATATGGGATGCTGGGATTTGAATCAATGACCTTCTGCATGAAAGGCAAACGCCTTACCTCCATGCTATCTCTCCGGCCCCTGATTTGTCTTTTAAACTGGACCAGGAAACCTAGTTTCTAACTGCAGCATCTCTCCAGAGAATCAATAAGATAGGAGCAAGAGCCAATTGGACAAAGAGAGATATGAACAAAGAATAGGTGGCTGACTGAGCCTGGAGACCAAGTGCCTCAGACCTTAGCAGGCAGCCATTCCTGTCCCGATGTCAGTGTCAGGGCCACCTCACCAGCGGCATTCATGTGAAAAATTTACAGCTGCAGGCCTGTGGATGGTTTGGGAAGAGGTTGCCTGCCCGAATCTGGTCCCAGCATCTTCCCACATGCCAACTGTGGAACCATTGATACTGCTGTTGGTGAACCCCAGTGCCACACTAAGTATGAAAAGCCCTGCAGCAAACAGCACAATCAGGATTGTAAGAGGGTGGAAGAGTGAGTCTATAACCCCCAAATAGTGCTGGAGAGGGGATGCAAAGGACTGAAGCATAAGCTTTATACCTTTGCATGAGGGAGCCCGACAATTCCCCAAAGATAAGTAAAGCATATAGCCTGCAAATCCGCCAGCATATAGAACACAGAAATGAAGACGGTTAACTCCTGGGCAATGAGCTGCCTGGCCATGCCCTAAGACAGTGTTTTAGCAGTAGGGGATTTCCAAGGTTGGCCCTGGACATTGCCTTCCCCTTCTCTTGTAGCCCCCAGCCAGCCTTCTCTGGACCAGTGTCACTTTTGCAAACAGTGAATAAACAGGAGGGGATTGGACAAAGCAGTGGCCAATTTCCTGGGCCACAGGGGTTTTAACTTGGCTCCTTGTACTGGACTTGGTGCTAATTTATCTCCCTGTGGCTGTTTCTTCCCTGCTGACTTATCTCCCAGCAGCTCTGGGTGCTAATTTAGTGGTGTCAGGAAGTGTGCCCAAAGGTAAAAGGGCTCAGTCTAGGTACAGCAAGGACATCAGAGATTGGCCAAGCATGCCAGTAGTTCCCCTGCTCCAATCCTTGCCTAGAGTCATTCTCCTGCTACCTCCCTTTCTCCACCCACCCCCACCCCCCAGTCCAGCTCATCTAACTGCAGTTTCCATGACCTTATTTGTTCTCAGGGACCTCTTAACTTTGCTGCAGGATATATTCTTAAATTCCTCCCAGCTGAGGTTGAGCCCCATCATTCAGCCACTCTGCCAGGGCAGATGCTGGGATCCAAGTGAGAGGTCAGCTGTGGTCGGTGTCCTCAGTCACCCAGGAACCTGGGTCACTCTGCTGCCTTTCAAATCCTTTGCTGATTTATTACTGTAAAACAGTTATCGGGAAGGGAGAGAGTGAATAAAGAAAAAGGGTTTCCACTTTGGCATTTTATACATGTTTACACTGAGTTGAGATTATCAATTAAAAGAAATGACCAATTCTGTATCTTGAATTTTTTTTGTTTTGGGGCCACACCCAGTGGTGCTCAGGGGTAATTCTTAACTCTACCCTCAGGGATCGCTTCTGGCAGGCTCAGGAGACATATGGGATACTGAGGATCAGACCCAGGTTGACTGTGCAAGATAAGTGACCCACATATTGTATTATGTCTCCAGTCCCACAATACCTTACATTTTCACTGAACCTTAATTATCCCAAGGACCTAGATACAATAGGTAAAACTCCATCTGCCTCAGAGCAAGACACAAACTTAATGTTTTCCTGCTCAATTGTTTAAAGGACAACCTTTCTATCATCAAGTGTCTAAAGTCTCAGAAGTGGAGTAGTTGGATTTTCTGAGAGAAGAACCCCCCACATTGGGCAGTGTTCAAGAGTCTCACCATGTACCCTGTCCTTACTCCCCATTCAGAGCACGAACCCAACCCAGGGTATCATCAAGAGAAGGAGAGACGACGAAGTGGAAACTCAACAGCTCCCAGGAACTCTAAAGGCTACTTTCCTACAGTATTTCTGACACAATCAGAATAGCAGGCCAGGAAGCAGTGTGCACTAATCCACAGAGTACAGAGCACCTAGGACATGGGAGGCAGAGAAATGGAAATCATTCAGGACAGTTTCCATTTATTGCCTGTTTTCTCTGTTGTTGCTTTGTCCAGAGGGTGCTCTGTGTGGTGTGGGCTTGGCACAGCCCTGGCTGCTGCTCCTTTGATACTCCCAAATAGTGCTGGGTTGGGCATACCACCCACAGCCATGAGCTCCTCCTGGCCATCAAAGCTTCCAATTCCCACCCTGAAAATGACCAACCCAATCTTGGTTGGTTTCAGCTCAGTCACCTTGCGTTTCTAAGCCAACAGGAAGCACCATGAGCAGGAGGCAAGAGCACCAAGATGAAGGAAGAGCTGAAAAATGTCACTCAGATAAGTCTAAAGAGATGCTGTACCAGCACACATATAAGTGCCATAGGACACATTCTGGGAAAGGACGATACAAGGAAACAAGCATGAATGAGTGGAGGAAGAGCCAACGAGACCATGGGGGAAGGGCAGGTATGGACCAAGGGGAAGATCTTCCTGAGAGCTGAGGAAAACAGCAGGAATGGTAGTGGGGTCGCTGGGGAAGTGCCTGCAGTCCTACTACCACATAAGTCTTGTGCCTTTCCCAGACAGAGCATGAGGCTCAGGAGCCAGATCCAACGTGGCCTTGCACACTTGAGGTTCCGAAATTGATCTGGTGGCCCTGGCACACAAGTTGGGTATTGTCCAAACCTGAAGGTTCTTCCCTACTCCAAAAATTAGTCCCAGGAGGACATTACTGGAAAAATTTCAACCTAGTCATGTCTCTGGACTGAGCTCAGCAGAGAGTGGACAGTGGGGACTGACCCCATATATAAGCAGGGTGTGATAGTCTGAGGAGCAGTACTGCCAAGATTGCAGACTCTCGGGCCAGAGAGATAGCATGGAGGTAAGGCGTTTGTTTGCCTTGCTTTCAGAAGGATGGTGGTTTGAATCCTGTCATCCCATATGGTCCCCCGAGTCTGCCAGGAGCGATTTCTGAGCGTAGAGCCAGGAGTAACCCCTGAGCACTGCTGGGTGTGATCCAAAAACCAAAAAAAAAAAAAAAAAAAAAGATTGCAGACTCTCAAAGCTGGTGGAGAGGAAAGATCTGAGAGATGGTTGATGCTCTAAATACACAGCAACCTCCTGGTGTGTGAACAGATACACCTACTCAGAAAACCCATGAGAAATGGATGGCAGGGCCCTGTGGAAATAGCGGAAATAGGACGTGTGTATCCCAGTGTCCCTACTCACAGGATACTGCAAGTGCCCAACCCTGTTCAGACAACAGGAGCAGATATAGGCACAGCACAGGGGTTTAAGCACACAAATCATTCCAATCTCCATGCCCATGAACAGAGAGGCACTGAGGTGCTGACTTCTTCCTGCCTGTTTCCCAGCCCTTTCCAAACATCTGTGTACAAATGTGGACTCAGAAGCCTTCTACAACAGAAAACTGAAGTCCACATGAGTTTTCAATCAGCCAAAGGTCATAGGGCAAGTCATGTTCATTTTTTAGAGATGAAAGAGAAATCAAGAGATTAGAGTTTCTCCCTGCCCTCACCACAAACACAGCTTTGGGGCCAGAGAGATGGCACGTTGGGTAAGGTGCCTGCCTCACGAGTGACTGTCCCAGGTTCGATCCTCAGCATCCTATATGATTCCTCGAGTTTCATCAGGAGTGATTCCTGAGTGCAGAGTCTGGAGTAATCCCTGAACATGAACAGGAGCAGACAAAACCAAACAGGAAATAAAGAAGGAAGGAAGGAAGGAAGGAAGGAAGGAAGGAAGGAAGGAAGGAAGGAAGGAAGGAAGGAAGGAAGGAAGGAAGGAAGGAGGAAGGAAGGAAAGGAGGAAGGGAGGGAGGGAGGAAAGGAAGGAAGAAGGGAGGGAGGAAGGAGAAAAGACAAAAGAAAGATGGCTTCTCTAAGAATAACTAGCCTAAGTAAATTTTCGAGTAGCATGAGATTCACCCAACAGTGGCTCAGTAATGTGAAGCCCTGGAATCAGTTACTGATGTCATTACACACCGTGGCCGTAGTAATTCTACAGTGGAGTACATATGTATAGGTTGGTAACTGAAGATGTTCCTTTTCTAAATCCAACCTATGTATCTAAGGTGACCCGTTCCCAGTTTCAACATAAGGCAAGAGCATCACCAAACACAATAGGCTTGTCACAAGTGAGATTGTGTCATGAAACTGACCATAGACTTGCTGATTACATCCAACTGACATATGTCAAACCCAGATTAAAACCAGTGACTTACAGTCCCAAACAGCTCATCTTACCATCTCACCTAAAATATAGCTTCTATGGGGAGCCAGAGAGATAGAATGGAGGTAAGGCATTTGCCTTGCATGCAGAAGGACGGTGGCTCGAATCCCGGCATCCCATATGGTCCCCCCAGCCTGCCAGGAGCGATTTCTGAGCATGGAGCTAGGATTAAGCCTTGAGCACTGCCGGGTGTGACCCAAAACCCCATAAAAAATAATAACAATAAATAAAAATAAAATAAAATATAGCCTATGGTTTAGAAGAACGATGGTCACAAAACTCCCCTGTTTAATCCCCTTCTTGGAGGTTCAAATGCAGCCCACCATTACCTGCCATTTTGGCATTTAAATATTTACTGCACTAAATATGGAAAGATCCTCTAAGTGAATACAAGAGAGTAAAGAATCCATGATCTTCTGTGAATAGTGCTCGTTTCTCTGAATTCTGGGTCTGTGGACATTAGCTCATTTGCAAAATCCAAGACTGAAACATGCAAAGGGGAGAGGACACCTGTTCACTTATTGAGCACCTACTATGCTCCATTTACCCTGCTCCATCTAATCGCAAGAATCACACAGGAATCAGACAGAGATGTCCACCAATGGGGATAGAATCCTTAGGGTCTGCTGTGGAAGCTGCATTTGTTGAGGCGTGAGAGGTGATTCAAGCCACACACTGCAGCACCTCAGACAGTCCTCCTGGGTTGCTGCTTTGGGGTTTCACCTGGTGCTTGGAGAACCATCCAGGATGGAACCAGAATCTTACACATGCAAAGTCTGTGCTCAGTCCTCTTCACTATCTCCCCAACTCTGAGACTGATTTTTAACAAAGGTAAAGAATCAGGCAAGTTTGAAACACTGTTGTGAAAACATCTTTGTTCCTCTTGACATTCATATTCAATGAGTTGTCAAGAAAGGTTCTCTCTCTTTCTCTCCTGCCTCTCTCTTCTCTTCTCTTCTCTTCTCTTCTCTTCTCTTCTCTTCTCTTCTCTTCTCTTCTCTTCTCTTCTCTTCTCTTCTCTTCTCTTCTCTTCTCTTCTCTTCTCTCTCTTCTCTCTCTTCTCTTTCACTGCCCCCCCCTTTTTCCCTTCCCTCTCTCACTCTCTAAATAATGTGAGCTGAGGAATTGGCAGGGATAAGCCAGGAGATGAGCTGGCCTTCACAGAAAGGCGCGCCCTCAGCAACATTCCTCAACAGAGACTAAGGACTGTTAGAAGAAAGACGGAAATTCACGGAGGCCTCTTAGCTCTCTAAGGCTCACCAAAAACATGTCACAGGTTTGATTACATTCCTGACAGGCGCAGGAAGTAGGAGCTTCCGGATGAGAAATAACACTCCATGTGTTGCTGCGAAAAGTGGCACCAGCAGAACACCAGCTGCCAGACATGACAAGTACACAGCCAGGTGTGCAGTGAAGGAGAGAGACAATGACAGATACATGTGGCAAAAGGAGAGCCTGTAGGAGAAGCCTTGAGGGAAGGAAGAAAGTCACTGAACATTAGCAGACAGAAGGGTCTTTCACTAACATAGTAGTGCTGGGCTCAGGTTGCACCTTCCACAATGGCCTGATGCACCAAACCCAAAAGGCAGAGTCCAGAAGAGGGGCCCTGGACCAGTATTTTATCACAAACAGATGACAGTGGACAGTCACTCGATTTGACTTTCCTCTTGTTGTTGTACTTTTTGGGGCTGGGAGTGGGGAGGGGGGAACACCTGGTGCTCAGGTCACACCCAGTAGTGCTCAAGGATGAATCTGGCTCTGAGCTCTTGGGTCATTTCTAGTGAGACCATAGGGGTACTGGAGATCAAACCCAGGTAAGTGGGATGCAAGGTCAGCACTCTGACCTTTAGACTATCCTTCTAGCTCCAAGGACAGGGTTGAAAGAAAGAAGAGGGACAGTGTGGTGGTGACACACAGAGTGTCAGTCCACTACACAGTTGTGATTTAGAGCATGTGCTGTGTTTCTAACTCTATTCTCATGGAAGAGACCAAGATCTCATTATAACAGGTAAAATTCCAATAAGAAATGGGGCCAAAGTGATATACACCAGGTAGGACATTTGCTTTATACATGGCCAACCTGGGTTTGGTCACCGGCATCCCATATGATCCCGAGTTCTGAGAGGAGTGATCCTTAAACACAGAACCTGGAGTAAGCCCTGAGCACTGCAGGGTTTGGTCCCCCACCCCAAAAAAGAACGATATGCTGGAACACAGAGCCCCATTAGTAAAGTAGTTTTGGCCAAAGGATCTAGTGCCTGATCTTTTCTCCCACTTTGTTTTATTTAGACTTCAATGTGTTCAGAAAAAAAAATCTAGATGCTGGGAGAGGCTAAAACAGAGCTGAAAGCTGACCTGCATGATATAATTAAATAATTATCACCTGGCAGCTTCTGGTACTGAGAGACATTCCTATTACACAGGTGTGCTCTTCTCTCCTTCCTCTCATCCGATCCAGAGAACATCATTTAATAAAATGATGGTAACCAAGATCTGGGCCTACAGCCAGACAAGCCACATTACATCAGCTAAGGGGCATCACTACTCTTCTTAAGGATATGGCTGCTGTTACTGACAAAATCAGAAGCTAACAAAAGGCAGTAGTCAGCTAAAAAGTATAGTGAATAAGGAGATTGCCTTGCACACTGCTGACCCTAGGTTTGATTCCTAGCAGCTCATCTGGTCCTAAGCCTCCAAGGAGTGACCCAAGTACAGAGTCAAGAGTAAAGCCTGAACATTTCTGAATGTGGTCCTATACAAAACCAAACCAAAAAGGTGATATTCTATCAAAATTATGAGTTTTTGTTTATAATCTACCTTATGACCAAGTAATCAAAAATAAATACATCAGGTTACAAAGTGCTTCCTCAGTGGTCTCCTTTGAGAGCAAGTCTACCTTGAGGCTGGCTCACTCTTGCACTCGAGGATTCTGGACTTCTGTTTTGTACAAAGATCTGCTCAGCTCCTCTGGAGCACAGTTTAAGAAGGGATCATAAATATGGATGTGGGTATCTGCAGGCTGTTAGGAAAAATGAAGTCATGATGGATGGATATGGAGAGTATTATGTTGAGTGAAATTAATCAGAGGGAGAGGGACAAAGATAGTATGATCATACTCATTTATGGGATATACAAAAAAATAATATGGTAGTAATATCCAAAAACAATAGAGATGAGGAACAGGAAGACAAGTCCATAATAGGAAGCTTGCCACAAGTAGTGGAGGAGTACAGTTAGGACAGAAAAGGGAGCACTATGACAATGATAATTGGAAATGATCACTCTAGACAGAAACTGGGTGCTGAAAGGAGATAAAGTCATTTGCATGATACATCTTCAGAACAATAGTGCAAACCAAAGTCTAAAAGAAAATAAAGAGAGAGAGAAAGAGAGAGAAGTAAAAATGCCTGCCACAGTGGCAGGCAGAGGGGGAGGGTTGAAGGGTAACTAGAGACACTGGTAGTGGAAAATGTGTACGGGTACATTGTATGTTATGTGTTGTACACTGTATGACTGAAACTCAATCATGAACAACTTTGCAACCATGGTGTTTAAATAAATAAAATAACTCAACTTGAAATTTAAAAAAATAATTATAGTCAAGAAATTCTTGAGGAAATGCCTGGCAGTGGAAAGGGAGGAGGTAAGAAGTCCCATTAAAATCCCTTTGCTGGAGTCCTCCTGGGCAGTACCTCAGAGTATGACACAATCTCTCTTCCTGACCATTCATCCAATGGGGCCACAGAAAATCCTGTACTACTACTCTGGCCCCTGATCCACCTTCTTATTACTTAGTTTTCTTACTATCTTACCTTGGATCTGAGTTCCTCACCAGATACAAAATTTGCCTGTATTGTCATTTTGACAATAGCTTCTCCCACATAACTAAAAACATTACAGATTCCACTGCATTGGTACATGTTCTTAGAGTTATTTATAAAGATAGTGTCTTTTAGTCTCTTAATTGTATTTTGGCAGAAGACTGTTTTTCCAGAGTTAGAATTTGTCCTGTGGATGACGCTAAATGTCTTTGGCTTAATGGCTAGATTATCATCCAGTGTTTCATCATTTTTTTTTTTCGATGCCAGGATTGTACTCAGGACTTCACCTGGAAAACTGTATGTCCCACGACAGAGACACATCTCAGGCCAGCCCTATAATTCTGTCAGATTCTTCTTTCTCCACTGACTTGTTCTAAACCATCAACAATCCAGCAACACAATACCCAAGAAGAACAAAGTGGGGGTGACTGACATTACCTACCTCCTAGATTTCCCATAAAGCTACAGTGACGGAGTCAGTGTAAAAGAACAGGTCAAAGAACAGGCACACAGATCAATAAACCAGAGCAGGGATCCTAGAAACAGATTTATAGAAACAGTCAACTGATAGCTGACAAAGGAGCAAAGGTTCTTCTCTGAGGCAAGCAGTCTCTTCACCAAATGGTGCTCAAACCTTTTCTTGGCAAAAATGAATCTAAGTTGTTGCTGCCATCCTAACTCATTTGAAGTTTCAAATGATGAGAACAAAATCAATATAAAGACTTACAAGCTAAAAATATTAAGAAAAAACGATTCACAAAATTAACTCAAAACAGACACATCAAATCAGCAATGAGGTATCACCTCCTACCAGCAAGAATGGCCGGAAACAGGAAGTGCTGGCAGGAACGTGGCAACAACAGAAAAAGGAACTTTCCTTAACTGCTGGTGGGACCGTTGCTTTGCATCAGCCTCTAGAAAAAAGGCTGGAGACTTCTCAAAATGTTAAGAAAAAAAGCTTCCCTTTGACCCCGCAATTTATCCCTCAAACAAAAACATTCTGAAACGATACAAGTATGCTTGTGTTCATTCCAGCACTATTTATATTAGCCAAAATATGAAAATAAGCCTAAGAACTCAACAACTAGATGAGATGGTGAACAAATCAGTGTGTATGGTTTTGTGTGTGTGTGTGTGTGTGTGTGTGTGTGTGTGTAGACAGACACACACACATTTACACACACACAGTGGAATACTACTCAGCTATGAGAAACGGTGAAATCATGAAGTTCACTGCCACTTGGATGGACCCGAGAGTGTCAGACTAAGTGAAGTGAGTCAGAAAAAAAAAAAAAAAAAAAGATAAGCACCAGATGATCTCATTTGTTTGCAAAGCATGAGGAAACAAAGCAAGGGGTTAGACAACTGCCAATGGAAACAACCCTGAGATAAGGTCAGCAAAACTCTGACCTAAGGAGGGTGCGGGGGAATCCTGGGATAATGGTGCAGGGGTTTGGGTACTCTGGTGGAGATTGTGCGGCAGCAACACTGTACATATAAAACAGTAATATTTAACACTGTTTAAATTAAATTTAATTAAATTACTAGCTAAAATTTTGGGAGGAAAATAAAGACAACAGACCTAAGTGTATAAAATACAAATCTTTTTTTTTGTTGTTGTTTTTTTGGTCACACCCGGCAGTGGCTCTATGCTCAGAAATCTCCGGCCCCATAAAATGCAAATCTTAAAGCTACTTGAACATTTCATTGGCAGAGAATCTGAATGGTATTGGATTTGGGGTGGCTTTTTAGATATCACAACAAAGGCAAGAATCAAAGAACTGATAAGCAAGTCATTATAAAATTTAAAAATGTCTGCTTTGCAGACACAGCCAAGAGTATGAAACAAAAGAAAGCACAGATGGAAAGAAAACAGATGCAAAAGACCTGCCTTATGAAGTAACAAAGAACTCACACAATGCAACAATAACAAAGCAACCCGACTCAAAAATGGACCAAGGAACTTGACAGCTTCACCAAATATGCAGGTGGCAAGTAAGAATTGATTCTCCTGGACTCACAGGAAGTGCAAACATGTGAGCACTGCACACCATTGAATGGCCCAAGCCAGAACCCACATCACCAGATGCTAAAGGGACCGTGAGTGGCAGTTTTGCAGTTACTGGTAAAATTAAATGCTTTCTTACCATAAGGTATGGAAATCCTATGCAAACAGTTAAAAAATTCAGGTACATGGGGGCCAGAGAGATAGCATGGAGGTAGGGCGTTTGCCTTCCATGCAGAAGGAAGGTGGTTCGAATCCCGGTGTCCCATGTGGTCCCCCGAGCCTGCCAGGAGCAATTTCTGAGCATAGAGCCAGGAGTAACCCCTGAGCACTGCTGGATGTGACCCAAAAAACAAAAACAAAAACAAAATTTAGGTACATGTAAACACCTACACACTTGGAGCTTGAGGGATATATTACAGAACATAGAGTGCTAGCCTTGCACACAGATAGTCTGGGCTTGTTCCCCAGTACACGTATGGTCCCTTGAGCCTCACCAAGAATAAGTCCTGAGCAGCTACAGGTATGGCCCCCCAACAAAAAAACAACCAAACAAACAAAAAAACCTCCACATGGATGTTTTATAGCAAAGTTATTGTTAAGAGCTAAACTTAAAAGCAGTCAAGGTATATTCACTTTATCATATCACACAATGGAGTATTATTCTGTGCCAAAAAGATATGAACTATCAAGTCTTTAAAACACACACACAATAGGCATGTTATATCTATATAATAAATAAATGAAATAAGCCTCTCTGAAAAGACTATGTGATATATGATCACACCCATATGACGTTCTGGAAAAGGTCAAACTACAGAGTCAGTAAAATATTCAGTCATTATGAGTTAAGAGAAGAGAGGGATGAAGGCAGAGTTCAGAGTATTTTTTTTTTTTTGATCACACCCGGCAGTGCTCAGGGGTTACTCCTGGCTCCATGCTCAGAAATTGCTCCTGGCAGGCACGGGGGACCATATGGGGCACCAGGATTCGAACCGATGACCTTTTGCATGAAAGGCAAACGCTTTTACCTCCATGCTATCTCCCGGGCCCCAGAGTATGTTTAAAGTAGTAAAATAACTGACACCATCCATAATAATAGCCAATAAGTCATTATATACATTTGCCCAAACCTATACAATGTTTTAAACCCAAGAGAACCCTAATTTTGGGAGGAAAATAAAGGGACTTTAGGTGAAGAATGATGTGTCAAATTAGGTGATTCATTATCAAGTGCAGCACTTCTAGAAGTTGATGGATCTTGGGGAGGTTATACATGGGGTAACAGGTATACACGAAATCTTGCAACTTCCATATAATTTGGCTGTCACCTACTTTAGTTCGAAAAGATCTTTTCAAAAAACAACAAAAACCTAGGGAATGGAGAAATAAGCTCAAAGTTCAGGAACCCTAGGTTCCAGTCAGAATACAGCATGGTCCCTGAGCACCAGGAGTGAGCCCCTGACTAAAAAAGCCAGCAGTAACCCCAAGTATTTCTAGATGTGGTCTGACTCCCAATCCTGCAAAAAACTACCCCAAGAAAAATACTGACACCTCACAGTCAACTAGGATTGTTGCTATCAAAAAAAAAAAAAAAAAAAAAAAAAAAAAAAAAAAAAAA
>PVKC010042406.1:0-11960 GCA_004027635.1 Crocidura indochinensis | reverse complement strand
TTTTTTTTTTTTTTTTAGTTTTTGGGTCACACCCGGCAGTGCTCAGGGGTTACTCCTGGCTCCATGCTCAGAAATTGCTCCTGGCAGGCACGGGGGACCATATGGGGCACCGGGATTCGAACCGATGACCTTTTGCATGAAAGGCAAACGCCTTACCTCCATGCTATCTCACGGGCCCTCATTTCATTAAGTTTTGTCACTATATCCCACCACTGCCTTCTGGCCTTGAAGGTATCCTGTGACAGGTTTGCTGTAAATTCTAAGTATGCCCCTTTGAATGTAATTTTTTGTTTTGAACTTTCTGCTTTCAGTATTGTATCTCTATCCTTGGGATTCATCATTGTGACTAGGATGTGTCTTGGGGTGCTTTTCTTTGGGTCTCTTCTAGCTGGAACTCCTCAGGCATGCAGGATTTGGTTGTATGCAGTCTTGGTACCATCCATTACCCTCCTCAATTCATGAGGCAGAACAAGATGATTCAAGGTGTGTGGTTCTGTTGAAAAATAACTGTTAGGTGTCTGTCAAGCAGTTATAAATATCAATTTAAAAGAAAGAGAGAAAAGAAGAAAATTACAAAAATCAATCAAATAAAATAAAAGAACAGTAATTACAAAAAAGCACCTAGCAGCAAAAACAACCAACAAATAATAACCACAAGAATTAAAAAAGGAAAATGAATAGAAAATAGAATAAAAATAAATAAATAAAAAAGAAAAAGAAAAAGGAAGGAAGGAAGGCTGATGTAGCAAGGTTCTGTGCTTCCTTTTTTTTTTTTTGCATAGGCACCATACATATAGGGAAATTAAAAAAGGAGTTTCTTGGCCTAAGCGATACAGGGTTTCTCTGCTTTTGAAGCATACTGCCATAGGAACAACTACAGGCTCCTTACATCACAAGGTCTTTTTATGGTGGCAGGAAACTTTCTGCTCAGTTGTGGATGATAAACTCGGGCCTCTGTAGCTAGAGATCTTGTTATTTGCACAGGTCATAGGACAAAGTCTAGAATATAGTTCCTCTTTAGGATTCTAAAAGTTCTGTTCCATTACTGTTGTTGAAATCTCTCTTCTATAATTAGTGGTCTTCGGTTTTGCTCAGATCTTAGACTGAAGCTTAGGATAGTCTTTATGGTTCCAGAAGTTCTGCTCAGTAGCAGTTGTCAAAGTCACACCTCTGGAATTATAGATCTTTGTTTTTGTACAAACCCTAGACCAAAGCCTAAGCTAGAATCTTTCTTATTAATCCCAGGATAAGTTCTTCCCAGTCATGGTTGTAAAAGTCAGTTTTCTATAGTTAGCAATCTTGATTTTTGCACAGATCAAAGGATGATGTGTCTTCTAATTTTATCTTAACATTAGGTGATGAGATAGGACAACCTGCTCTTAGATCAAGTTGTTGTCATTTCCTTGTTGTCAGGATGTCATAGAAAAACTGGTGCAAGTTGGTGCTAGAGTGGTATTAGGAATTCCCCAGGGGAAGTTTGGTTCCTTGTGTTGTTGCAGGGAACTGTATTGGTTCTATGTCTGAGATCTGGGGCTTGTGGTTGAAGGTCACATGGAGTCTAAGTTGGGTCCACATAACATATGTTCAGAGTGGTAGGCACCCCTCTATTATAAATGTATGGGTTATTATCCCTAGTAGGTAAGATCTTGTTTCTGTGCATAAGATTTCCCCCCTTTTTTAGTGTGCCTATGCAAAAGAGAATAGTGCCATATTATATTGATGGTACATTTGGGGGGGTAAAAGTGACAGGCTACACAATCTCTGTGCCCTGGTTTTGATCTGAGCTTTTATCCCAGGCAAGTATTTTTTTCTAGGTTTTCATATCAAGCAGAAATGAAACAGGTGAAGTTAGAGAATATATATATGTATATATATATACATTCATATATACATATACATTAGAAGAGATAAAAATTAATTTAAAAATAATTAAAGAAAAAAGTGATAGAGGAGACTACCTTAATGTTTGGGAGTAAACACACTAAGATCATAGTGGTTTACATATTGTTGACAACAATATTTTAGGTACATATTAACATAAGATCAGGGGGTTCCCATCACCGAATTGTCCTCCGTACACCTCCGTTCCCATCCTACATCCCATATCCTCCTCTCTCACCCTTGGGGCTGCTAAATACATGGTCCCCTCTGGGTCTAGCTTACTACTTAGTGGTCTTACACCTGTTTGGTCTTGGTACCTCCCTTATTTTCCTCTTTATCTGGGAGGCGGGACTAGATAGTTCAAGTTATGTGGTTTTGCTTGAAGAAGAAAAAAGAAATAAACTGGGGTAAAAATCAAATACACCAAAAGTAGGGGGAGTCCTTCTAGAGCAGGGGTCCTCAAACATTTTAAAGAGGGGACCAGTTCACTGTCCCTCAGATCATTGGAGGCCGGATGATAGCAAAAACAAAATCTATGAACAAATTCCTATGCACACTGCATATATCTTATTTTGAAGTGAAGAAACAAAATGGGAACAAATATAGTATGTGGTCCACGGGCCATATTTTGAGGATCACTGTAGAGGCTCTCATCATCAGTTTGAGAGACAAAGGGGAAAAAGAAGGTGAAACACTCCAACAGTACAAAAAGAAGTGTCAAATAAAATATCCAGTGAGCACTCCAACAATAAAGATAAGCACCACATAAAAGTCATGGTCTTGAGATAAAAAACATGGCAGAGCACATAAACAAAGAAAAGGAAAGAAGAAATAAATAAATAAATATAAATGGAGACAACAACTTCAATAACCATAGCAAAACAAAGAAATTGACAAAAACTAGATAGATAAATAAAAAATTGTTTTGTGATTTTTACCCTTTTTTCCCTCCTGCACAGGCACAGTAAATATTGGGGTCATTCTAAAAGTAATTCACTTGGCCTAAGAGATACAGGTTTTCTCCACCCTTGGAGTATATTGTCATGAGATTAACTATAGACTCCGTTCAGGTTCATTTACTCTCATCTTGGTGCTTTCGTGATTTTTGGAAGACTTCTGCTTCCTCCTGGGTAATAAAATCAGACCTCTGTATCTAGAGATCTCGGAATCTGCATAAGTCAAAGAGTAGAACTTATGATGAAGTCTTTCTTTGTGGTTCTAGAAATTCTGTTCTCTCAGTGTCATTTTAATCCATCTTCTGTGGTTGGTGGTCTTGGACTTAGAGCTGATCCTAGGATGGAGCCTAGGATAGCATCTTTCATTATAGTTCCAGAAGACCCATTCTGGTGCAATTGTTTCAGACAGATCTTTGGAGTTGGAGATCATGGTTGCTGTGCAGGTCGTAGCTCAAACCCTGGACAAGGACTTTTTTTTTATTGGTCCCAGGATACATACAGCCTGGTCATGGTTCTATCAGCCAGTCATCTATAAATCGCGATCTTGGCTTTTGGACAGACCAAAGGGTCTTCTGATTTTGTCTTATAATTAGCTGATGAGGTAGGATAGCCTGCTCTTTGATCAAGTTGTTCCCATTTTCCTCGTTGTCAGGATATCATATTAGAGCTGGCACTTGTTGGTGTCTGAGCAGTATTAAGGATGTCGTGGATGAGATTCGTTTCCTATAGATATTGTGAAGAACTGTGTCGTTTCTATGTCTGGGATACAGAGTTCAAGGCTGGACAGATGGTGTCTTATCAGCTGGGGTCTAAGTTGGGTCCACGTGACATATTTTCAAGGTGGGAGATGTCCTTGTATTGTAAACAAGTATGAGTTCTTATCCCTCGTAAATAAGAGCTCATTTTTATATGTAAGATTTCCCCCTTTTTTGTGTCTTTGCAGGGAGAAATAGTGCTACATTATATTGCCGGTGCGTTTGGGGGTGGAAAGCGAAGAAAACAGAAACAGGTTACACACACAAAAAAGATAAAAATAGAAATAAAAATATATGTGCTCATATATATATAAATATATAACAAAGATTTTTTTAAAAAATGAAATAACGGGTCCCGAGAGATAGCATGGAGGTAAGGTGCTTGCCTTTCATGCAAAAGGTCATCGGTTCGAATCCTGGTGCCCCATATGGTCCCCCGTGCCTGCCAGGAGCAATTTCTGAGCATGGAGCCAGGAGCAACCCCTGAGACTGCCAGTGTGACCCCCAAAAAATGAAATAACAAAGTAATTAAATGAACAAAGTGATGCAATAGAACACCTTATTGGGGGAAAAGCAGGTAAAGAGGTAGTGCAATACAGGTCTTATACTTATCATAGAAGTATATGTTTTCCCATTGTCTTTTGAGATTTTCTTATTTTGTGTGAGTTCCTGGGCACCTTATCACAAACCTTGACATTCTTGAGATTGGCAAAATATTTGGCAAAAGAAAGGTCTTAGGAAGAGTTCTTGCTTTAGGGATACTTTTACAGCTAAGTCCTGTTTCAAGTAACAGTCCACGTTAGGAAGAGTTGGTAAGTAGGGCTGCGCAACATGTGTAAGCAGGGGAGTTGGTTGCCTTTTCTTGCCGGGGATGAATTGTGGGTTTGACTGGGTGTCCCTACGCTTGGGTGCTGGGTACTGGTTCTATGGGGTAGGAGGTCAGCCTTGATGCCTAATGGATAAGGAACTGAGGGTGAAGAGTTTTAATAAGGTGGGAAATCTGGATGGGATTGAGGGGTGAAGGGATAATCGGATACCAAAAGGGGAGAACGGGGAAATTATATGGAAGAGGCAGGAAAGAAGAAAAGAGAAAATACATTAAAAAGAAAAGGAGAAGAAAAAAAGAAAAGAATAAATAAAAGTAGTGAGAAGAGAAAAGAAAAGAACAAGGGAATGCTAGTCTGCTTGAATGTGTTCGCTGAGTAGGGCCTGTAGTATAAGTCTGTAGGTCACAATTGCTGTTTTGGTGGTCTGGCTGGTCATGTGCTTCAAGTCCTAAAATAAGGTTTAACATAGATATAAAGTGTATCTTAAAGAGTTTTCTCTGGACATTCTCGTAGTGCAAACTAGGTATGGTATCTTGTGTGACTGAGCCCCGAGATGTCATCTTAGTTTGTCCACCCTTTTTATCCAAGAACGCCTGTGGACAGAAAAGCTGAGAGGTTAATTTAAATATAGTAAGATTAAGGCATTAAAACATATTTTATGAAATGCTTCCATTGGAGTCAGTGATTTCCCATGGTATTTATACCTGTATTCCTGTATAAGATCCCTAACGGATTATTATGGTTCTTTGTAGTAGAAGGCTGATTACATATCTGTTCTCTCTATGCAGCTGTTTCTGCTGTTGCTGGTTTCTTTGTGGTATATTGTGTAGTCAAGAGTTTGTGTTGTTCCTCTTTCTTGTGTTTTGGGCACTGCTCCCTGGTATATGTTGACTGTTAAAGTGTTTGGAGTACCTACCCTGTTAAACCCTGTTATTTGATTGCTGAGTATTAGTTGTATATAAGGTGTGTGGTCTAGGTGCTTCAGAATAGTGTTATCATTCTGTGTTCATCTTTCGTCTTCTGACTTACTTCGTTTAACATAATATGTTCTAGGTCCATCCAAGTTGCTGCAAAGTCTGTGATTGTATCATTTCTGACTGTCATGTAGTATTCCATTGTGTATAGATACCACACATTCTTTGGGATGAATGTCCTTCTGACTTTGGGGTAGATACATAGGAGAGCACTTGCTGGGTCAAATGGCAGCTCAATTCTGAGTTCCTTGAGCACTCTCCAGACTGTTCTCCATAGGGGTTGGACTAGGGGGCATTCCCACCAGCAGTGGATGAGAGTGCCTTTCATACCGCATCCCTGCCAGCAGAGGCTGTTCCCATTAATTTTGATGTGAGTCATTCTCGCTAGTGTAAGTTGGTACCTCATTGTTGTTTTGATTTGTATTACTCTGATGATGAGTGAAGGTAAGTATGTTTTCATATGTTTGTTGGCCATCTTTTTTTTCCTCTGGTTTTTGGGTCACACCTGGCTGTACTCAGGGGTTACTCCTGGCTTTCTGCTCAGAAATAGCTCCTGGAAGAAATGAGGGACCATATGGGCAATCTATCGGTCTTCCTCAGTGAGTGGCTATTCATTTCGTCTCCCCTTTATTTTGACTTTATTTGGTTTTGAGGGGCTCAGCTTTCAGAGTGCCTTGTATGTTCTGGATATCACCCCTTTATCTGATATTTTCAGTGAAAAGATTTTTTTCCCACTCAGTGAACAGTCTTCTTGTGTTAAGTAGGGCATTTTTTGCCATGCAGAAGCTTTTTATTTTGATGTAATCCCATTTGTTTATGTTCGACGCTAAAGTTCTTGCCATTGGTGCTCCATTCTCAAAGACCTTTTTGATATATAGGTCTTCGAGTTTTCTGCCTAATTTATTCTCAATAAACTTTATAGATTTGGGTCTGATTTCAAGGTCTTTGTCCATTTTGAGTTGACTTTTGTATAAAGAGTGAGGTTTGGGTCAATTTTGAATTCCTTACACGTGGTTTTCCAGTTGAACTAATGCCATTTGTTAAAGAGACTGTCCTTGTTCCATTTCAAGTTCTTGGCTCATTTGTCAAATATTAGTTGACTGAATATCTGGGGGTTTATGTCTGGAAATTCTGTTCTAACCCACTGGTCTGAGGTCTTGTCTTTGTTCCAGTACCATGCTGTTATGATCACTATGGCTTTATAGTGTAGTTTCAAGTTAGGTAAAGATATGCCACCCAGCTTCTTGTTTTTCAATATATGTTTGGCTATCCAGGGTCTTTTGTGATTCCAGATGAATTTTATGATTGATTGTTCTAATTCTTTAAAGAATGATTTCTGAATTTGGATAGGAATTGCATTAAGTCTATATAGCAGTTTTGGTAGAATTGTAATTTTTAGTATGCTGTTTCTACCTACCCATGAGCATGGAAAGTTCTTCCATTTCCTTAGATCCTCTTCAATTTCTTTCTGGAGTGTTTTGAAGTTTCCCTGGTATAGGTCCTTCACTTCCATTGTAAGGCTGATTCCTAGGTACCTTATATTGTTGATACTATTTTAAATGGAGTTGTATTTTTAATCTCTCTCTCCTCAACTCCGTTATTTGTATAGAGAAACGCTACTGTCTTTTGTGTATTGACTTTGTAGCCAGCCACTTTGCTGTATTGGTTAATAGTTTCTAGGAGTTTTACTGTGGACTTTTTAGGATTTTTGATGTATATCATTATATCGTCTGCAAAAAGAGATAGTTTGAGTTCCTCTTTCCCAATTTGGATTCCTTTGATTCCTGTCTCTTGTTGGATTGCTATTGCTAGGATTTCAAATATTATATTGAATAAGAGTTGAGAGAGCCTTGCCTAGTTCCTAACTTTAGTGGAAATTCTTCTAGTTTTTCGCCATTAAGGATAATGTTAGCTGTGGTCTTTTCATAGATAGCTGTAACTATCTTGAGGAAAGTTCCCTCTAACCCTATTTTGCTGAGTATTTTCAACATGAAAGGATGTTGGATTTTCGTCAAATATCTTCTCTCCATCGACTGATATGATCAAATGGTGTTTTTCTTTCTTGTTGATTATGTGATGTATGATGTTTGTGTACATTGAACGAACCTTGCATTCCTGGGATGAAACCCACTTGGTCATGATGTATGATCTTTTTGATAAAGTACTGGATTCGGTTTGCTAAAATTTTGCATCTATGTTCATTAGTGATATTGGTCTGTAGTTTTCTTTCTTGGTGGTGTCTCTACCATCTTTGGAATGAGTGTGATATTAGCCTCATAAAAGTATTGGGGAGGATTCCTGTTTCTTCGATGGTTTGGAAGAGCCTGTGGAAAAGTGGTAGTAAGTCTTCTCGTAATGTTTGATAGAATTTGCCTGTAAATCCATCTAGAACTGGACTTTTTTTCTTAGAAAGTTTCTTAATTACATCTTCAATTTCTTCTGAAGTTATTGGTCTGTTTAGGCTTTCTAGGTATTCCTTATCCAGTCTCAGAAGATGGTATTTTTCCAGGAATCTGTCGGTTTTTACTGGGTTCTCTAGCCTAACTGAATAGTTGTTCATAATATGATCTCATGATATGTTGTATTTTCCTGGGGTTCTGTTGTAATCTCTCCCTTTTCATTTGTGATCCTACTTATTTGGGTGTTTTCTGTCACCATCCGCAAAATGAAGCATGCACAGATATGGCTTTTGTCCTTCCTGGTGCAGTGCCTAATTTTCCTCCCAAGTATTATCGGCCAGAAGGCCCATTTAGAGAAGTCTATCATTGACCCTTTGCAAGGATCACTGGCAATATTTTTGTCATACTTCCTAGATGATAGTGACTCAACTTTTTTCCTTTAATTCATTTCTGCTATACTACAGAAATTAGGCTTTAGCTATCCTGCAGTCATTAAAGGAATTTCAGTACCAAAGTCAGCTGCTAGAAGTTCCCTGCTAGCTTAGTATATTTGCAACTAAGAAGTCCAGTCAGCTACCTCTTTATCTGTCAGCCTTTTTCACTTCCAAAGGCCAAGTCAGAACATAGCATTTCAAGAAAATGGTCTTCTCTCCCTGCCTTTGAACACAACAGCAGAATGATTTCTGTATTAGGGACTCTCTCTGTCACTTTGAATATCTGCTTACAAACAGTTTAGTCAGTGTAAAATTAGGCTATTTTACTAAGTATAATTATGTGTGTGAGAAGTCGAACCCCTTGCTGGTAGTGTTAGAGTCTAACAGTAATTTCCAAAAGGAAATATCAAACTGTATACCTCTGTCCAACTCTTAGAGGAGACCCCAGCAACAAATCCCCCACAAATAATCAACTCCAAACACAGAATTTAGGGGACCAAAGGTTTGGCCACAAAAGGTTCAATCTGCTTTCCAATCCAGTCGAGAGTTCTGAAAAATAAAAAAGCCCTTCTAGCCTCCCCCTCAAGCTTTTTATCATCATTCCTTAATCACCCCCACTTGGAAGAGCCAGGTGGGGTGACAGGCAAAAACAGCATCATAAAAATTACACAATAATTCCCCTCTTGTAAATAAGCAATAATAATATACAATACAATAATAATAATATACAATACAATACAACACTATTTAACCTCAGACACATAATTACAAAAAAACTTTAATGAAATATTACATAAATCCTATAAGATTAAAATATTAATTTCAATTAATTAAAAACATTACTTAATCACAAAAGTACAAAATTAAATATACTTTAAAAGATTCTAATCATAAAAAATACAAATAGATAAGTTAAAATTTTTTTACCAAGTCCAAAGTTACTCTCAAAAAATAAGGAGTATAGAACTCCTAAAAGTCCAATCAAAGATGAATCAGGAAAGACAAGTTGCAACTTGATACAGGACACAGCACTGGAACAGTTAATAATGCATTCCTGAATTCGATATCAGGAGGCTTGCAATTGTGATGGGATTCCTACAAATAAAACGTTAAGAACTAGGAAGAAAAACGGAATAGTGAGAAATAATAAATTAAGGGATAAAGTGTCAGGAAAAGAGAGCCATAAACAAAAAACACAAGACTGATAAATGCATACTATACAAAATTATGGGAATAACACTCACTCATAATTACCAAAAATATCTATTAGACAGGAATCAAAATAAAGCCAAAGAAAAAAATTTTAACTGAATCAAAAAAAAAGAAAAAACTTTGAAAATACAATAATGGAAAAATTGTTTAGATGAATATTTCACACTAACCAAAAATTAGAGTAACACAAAATTTTTAAATTAAAGTCGAGTAAATCTAGTTAATCAAGAATTTCATGCGCAACATGACCAAAAATTCCATAATGCAAATATGAAACAATAAATATATTATAATCAGTCATCAATAATGAGCACTATAAACAGAGTTTACCCAAAATATGGTTATATCAAAGCTATGTTAATAGCAGTAAAACACTGATGTTACAGTGAAAAGTCAAAAATTGCTAAATGAACATATATCAATACACAATCATAAAGCAGCATTAACATGATTAAGAATCTTTCATATAGGTCTTAAGTAACATCAATATATTGCAAAATTTTCTAATTAATAATGACCTAAAACAATACTGAAATTAAGGCATAAATACATCATACAAACAACCACAATGAGGATTCATCGTATTCATTCTGATTAAGCAATCATACCCAAAAATGACCAATAAAACATCAATAATAATCAACAAATAAAGGAAATGATCATTAAGTATTCATAGTAGATCTCTGAGAAATATAAAACAAGATCTATGCTGCTGTGGATTTTACCGATGCAATAGGGATTTTCTTGATCTTCTTATCATCAAAATTGATCCAGTACTGTTCTGTGGCAATTTTACAATATGAAGTACAATGTCCATAATGAACTTGACCAAAATGATTTGATACTGATGATAAATTATATGTTTCAATCTTGTTATTATCTTCCTGTGTGAATTCTGCTAAATTGAGGTCTTCCAAAGGAAAATCCACATAAGTGTGTAGTTTTTTTATCTGTTTTCCATCAAAAGCAAAACGTTTCAAATGAATTATCAATACAGGAGGTATTTTCTATAAATATGTTTTCTTTGAAAAATCCATTTTAGTGTTGCAGTTATGACAATGAATTCTATTGCTACCTCTCAAATCTTCTTCTTTAAAAAATTCAACAAGGCATTCCTGTAAAGTACATTTATCTGCAGACTTGACAGCCAGGGACAACTGAACAAATGTTTCATAAACCTCAGACTTTTGGTAGCATGTAAGACACTAGTATAGATTTAAACTGTCCTTAAAAGGTATAGATAATATATTTGCAAGCCCTAAATTGTTCATATTTATCATTGTCTATAAGGTGTACAGTTTCATCTATTATTGAATTTTTAAGTAAATCTTGATGTAGTCCTTCTATAAGAAACGTTAATAATTCGTGAGGATCCTGTTGGTTGTGTCCAGCAAATTGGTCATTGAGTAAACGTATTGTTGCTTTGAAACTTTCAGGATTGAAATACTTATGACATCCATTTCCCATGATTTTGATGAGATGACCAAAGTCATCTGCTAGTTTACCCTTATGTCCCTTTGGATTTTCTCTGTTAATAACTTTTTTATAATGATCTTGATAAAAAATACTGAGTCAAGTCTGTAATGTTATACAAGCATTGCAATATTGAATTCATGTAACATGAGTTACCCAAATTTTGTAATCCAGTGAAAACAGGTTTCTGTTTTTCTATTTGTATTCCAAATAAGGATTTTTCACTTTTGTCGGATTCACTGAGAATATGAGGTATGAAAGTTAATCACTCACTTACTTTCCCAATCACCTCAGCAGCACCACAACTGTCGATATCTTGAACACTCTGTACTTGATGTGGGGATGAGTCTATAGTCCCAGCAACCTGACCTTGATCATCAGCGCCAGTCCGATTTCTAACTAGGCGCAAGGGGACCCAAAATTTCTTCGGAGGGTTGTCATTTGTAGAAACATAAGCATAACCCCCTCCTCTCAAGAGGAGATAACCAGCAATCCATTTTTATCCTCTTTTATCCAAATTGGAATATTTGTTGTTTCTTGTCTCTGATTATCTTCCTTAAAATGTTTTCCCCCTGCTGTGTAGCTCTCTCCCAGAGGTAAATTTAGATAATTTAGTTTGATGAGAGTCAAAGATCACAGCTCCGTTGGCATTAAACCTCTTTTTCTATTCTTTTGCAATTGAGTTCAGAGTTCTATGGGCTCTTTCCACAATTGCCTGTGCTTGACAATTGTGGGGAATTCCTTTAAGATGTTTTATCTGCCATTCTTTACAAAAAATTCATAAGTTTTACTTATATAAGAGGGTCCAGTATCAGTCTTAATAGAATACGGAATACCCATAACAGAAAAACGTTGTAAAAGAAAACTGCAGGGCGCGGGGGTGGAGGTCTGAGCGGAGGTGCTGGGTCTGTGTGCAGCCGCTCCCAACTGCTGGAAGGCGAGCAGGCAGGGTGAGTGAGTACAGGCAGGGGACCATTTTGCAGCCTGTTCCAACTGCTGGAAGGCGCAGGGGTGGAGGTCTGAGCGGAGGTGCTGGGTCTGTGTGCAGC
>PVKC010042405.1:0-11970 GCA_004027635.1 Crocidura indochinensis | reverse complement strand
GGGGAATTGTACAGAAACAAGAGACATTGGTGGTGGGAAGGGTGCACTGGTGAAGGGTAGTATATATTCTATGACTGAAATCCAATAAGGAGCAATTTTGTAATCATGTTGCTTAAATAAAGTAATTAATAATTATTTTTAAAAAGGACTGGAGAGATTACAAGAGATAAGTCTCTTGTCTTGCATGAAATTTATCAGGGCTTGATCCCTGATAACTGTCCAAGCATAGCTAGGAGTGATCCCTAAACTCAGAACTAGGAGTAAGCCCTGGTGTCCCCAAGCAAAACAAACAAAAAAGTAATTAAAATTTTTACATTACAGAAAGACCAACAACAACAAAAAAAGATGAACAAAACATACTACTAATAATTATAGTAGGTCTGAGACTAAAATATGGTTGTTATTGTTGTTGTTTTTCCCAAATCCTGGCCCACTTATTTTTCTTATTACTTTAATTTTTGTGTGTGTGTGTGGTTTTGGGTCACACCCGGCAGTGCTCAGGGGTCACTCCTGGCTCCATACTCAGAAATTGCTCCTGGCAGGCACGGGGGACCATATGGGGCACTGGGATTCGAACCGATGACCTTTTGCATGAAAGGCAAACGCCTTACCTCCATGCTATCTCCTGGGCCCCTACTTTAATTTTTTTAGACTTCTTTTTAAACCATATGTGTTTGTTTTCTATTCTCCTCTCTACATCGTTGCTGATCCATCTGCAATAACTGAGAGTCATATACACATTATTATTTCATGCTGCTCAATGGGTCTTGCACACTTCGGGTATGGGTCTTTCACTTATTTTACTATGGTACTCTGCAGATCACACTCATTTGGTTGGCACTTGGGATCCCAAACAGGAGTGCTAAAGGGAAGGTATCAGGAAACTGTATGTGTGGAGAGTAAGGGGTTTGACTATGGCCTCAAACCCACAAGGCAATTATTCTACTACTCAGCTATCCTTAGTTCTCACAATATTCTTTTTAAATATTCACATGCTAATGCAAAAATATGCAGTAAAACTTGAGATTTTCACACAAAGAATAAATTATACCCTGTATTTGTGGTTATCTTTGTTTTATATAGCTCACAGATAATATATTTGAAAGCAAATTAAGTTTTATTTTTAAATTCTTGGCAAAATTGGTACTTTTTTTTTGTTTGTTTTTGGGTCACACCCGTCAATGCTCAGGGGTTACTCCTGGCTCCATGCTCAGAAATCGCTCCTGGCAGGCACGGGGGACCATATGGGGCACCGGGATTCGAACCAATGACCTTTTGCATGAAAGGCAAATGCCTTACCTCCATGCTATCTCCCGGGCCCCTAATCTACTGGCAAAATTGGTACTTTTCAAATGCAACTTTTGAAAAAAATTAATATGTAATATTTTGCATTACAGTGGTTAAAAAGCATGTATAGTTTTCTTTTGGGGGAGGTGGTTTGCACCACACCTAGTAGAGCTTAGGAGTTATTCTTCACTCTGTGCTCAGAAATTGCTCCTGGCAGACTTGGTGGACCTTATGGGATGTCAGGAATAGAACCAAGTTCTATCTCAGGTCAGCCCCATGCAAGGCAAATGACCTTGTGCTATCACTTTGGCCTCTATAGTTTTATTTCTAAGTGAAGTGCATTTTGGACTCTGAGGCATGATATCAAATAAATTCAAATAATTGCCATCTTGATTTTCAAATGATTCAAATAATATCAAATAAATTCAAATAATTGTCATCTTGATTTTCACCTAATTGAATATTGAAGACTGATTTAGAAATATGTAAGCATTGACTTTACTTGATTTCTCTTAGAAAAATGTTTTCACTTTCTAAGAGAAATCCAGAGGTTACTAGTATGTTAGCTTTTGGGGGAAACTTTTTATTGGTTTGTGTAAAATCTACATATGCTTTTAAAATTTAAATGCCAATGGGAGTGGGGCATTGTTGATGGGAATGTTGCACTGGTGAAAGGGGGTGTTCACTTTATGACTGAAACTCAACTACAATCATGGTTGTAATCACTGTGTTTAAATATATTATTTTAAAAATATAAAAGTGAATTATAAAAAGGTAATACTGGGAATTTAATTGGATATATCTAATATATTTTGGGTGATCATTATTACGTTAAGCTTAATTTCAAGATAAGGGTCTTGAAATATAAAAACTATGTCTTCATGAACTAAGTTTTAGTATCTCAGTAGTCCTCAAAATGTTAAAATATACTTCTTCCAAAAGAAATCTGTTTCCTAAAAGTAAGATAACACTAAATTTGAAGAAAAGTATAGAATTACTTTTATATGCTTTTTCTGTCCTTATAATATACTTTTCTATTACTGCTTACATTTTTTGTTCATTCTCTATATCCATTTTTACCTCAGTCAACTTCATTTCACTCTAATTTTCTTTACCCTCATTCTAAAACCTGTCCTTTTCTTAAAATTCCCTTGTCTCATCCTCACCTAAGATTAGCCTCTGGCCTATAATACTGGAAAGGGTTGTGAGACCATTCAGTGTTCTAAAAACATAACCCTCTGGTTTGTGATATATATTTTTTCATATGAATCCTTTCTTTCTGTGGTAATAGAAACCTTTTACCATGTCTTTTTCCATTCTGTTCTATAATCTATCACTCTGCTTTTCTACAGTCAACTTGCAGGTTTTGACCCTCCTCCTCTATTACTCTCTTTGAGATCTGAACCTCTTTCATCCCTTTTGCTATATTGCATGCCTTTCTCTTCTTAAAAGCTCTCTACTTCTGTTCATAGCAGGTGATCCTCTAGCTATCTCGTCTAGGGAGGGGACTTAGAGGAGAAAGTCCTCCAAATAGTTTAACTTTCAAATATTAAATGTGAATGTTGGCAGGAGTACCAAGTAGCAAGCCTGTACAGTACAAAGAGTGGACACTATGAAGACTTATAATTTTTGCGTCATATCCCTGTGTATGTCCAGACACCAAATCAAGTATCTGAAAAATATTGTGTTTATTTCAGCCTTGTTAGTATTATTCAGTGAAATTTGGGAGGCCAAAATGCAGTGAAACTGAAACAAATATTTCCAAAAGAGTTTGATTTAATATTACAAAAATAACTAAAAATTTAAAGATATAACTTACATTTCTTGGATGCCTTGCTATTATTTCAAGTTCACAAATGAGTTGCTATGTCACACTTGGCTACTAAGATACTAAGTACAATTGAATTCATAATCAAGGATGCTAGAATCTCACTCTACTGTGTTTTGGTTTAAATAATCTCTGTAAATATAGTTTTCTAGGTAGTAGTATCATGCACTTATTAGATATTAAAAATCCCTGTTGAATGAATTTAAACTTAAATATTAAGATTTTTGCTAAATAATTATATGGAAGAAAAGTTTTTAAACATGTTCTCTTTTTTCTCATAACTTTATCCCAAGAATTTTTTTACGGAGGAGTTTTGCTTGGTATATTGGGTTATAATAAGTATAAATTGTAGCTGAACACACAGAGTTCAGATCCCGCTTCCCCAAAACAGAGCTTTCTCTTACCTTCACCAACCCTTTTGAGATATATAGACCCAGTTGGGCCAGCTGCACTTTGGAACCAGAGCGAATGCACAGTGGTAAGGCATTTGCTTTGCACGCAGCCAACACAGGACAGACCCTGATTCAAATCCTGACATCCCACATGAAGCCCTGAGCCTGCCAGGAATGACTTTTGAGTGCAGATCCAGTAGTAACACCTGGGTGCCGCTGGGTGTGACCCCAAAATTTAAGAAAAGACACACCTGAGCTTGATTGGCATTAGATGAGTACTTTTGTCTGATTACTTTTGCCCTGCTCCTCTCCCCTCTAAGTGAATTGGGTCAGTTCAACAGAAAGGAATAAGAAAAGCAAGATAGACTTCAGGGAAAAAAGCATGGGACTAGAAGGCTTCCAGCCTCTTGGACTGATAGAGTCAACTCTTCTCCCATTTTATTGATCAGACTCAATCCACCTGGGAGCAGGTGGGGCAAAAGTAAAATGTGAAGGTAAAATGGTTTGATGGACTCTATCAGACCAATAATAATTTATTGAGTACTTGCTATTGTTAATGCTTATATTGATGGTTTTACTTTTAGCCTCCCAACACGCCTATCCCCATTTCACATAGGAGGAAACTGAGGCATCCTTCAGTTTGCCTAAATAATTTGCCTAAAATCACATAGTAAGTGGTAAAGTCAGGAAGACTTCAAAACCTACTCTCAATAACCAGAGCTGCCTTAGGATAACTGAGTGAATTAATTCAACTCTTGTGTGAGATTGTGGTTTTGTTTTTGTTTTGTTTTCTGTCTGCCAGACTTGTTTCACTGGATTGGTTCATGCTGAATAGATTGCCTTGTGTACAGGTGCCTGTATAAAAGATCTTTTTTTCTGAAGCTCTTTATCTTGGCCTGATTATTTCAAAAGCAAAAGCACCAGTGGTCTCAGGAGGGCACTAGGCCACAGGTCTCTGGAGCAGGAGGTTTGTAGAGGCATCCAGTGGAGTGACAAGATAATTCAATTCCTGTTGGCTGGACACCTCCTCCTACCAGGTGAATTGTTGTGAAGATAGATAATGGTAATTTAGGTCACCAGGTTAAGGATTTCAGGTAAACAGTACAGAGTTCAGGGCCTAAGGTGTGATCAGGACAGTATGAATAAAATGAGGTCGGACACTCAGGCTTTTGAATGCCAGGCTGCATCCCGAAAATTGGGTAGAAAAATCATACCATGGTCAGGTTCTGTAGACTGGGGAAAGGTCAAACCACTGAATGACCAATAGAAAAGGAATATGCCACTATATCTGGCGGAGTGTCTTCTGCAGTTCACCTTAAATGCCATAGCAACCTTTTGGTGCCTATCTACTTACTTTTTCTCTAAATTCTTGTTGGAAAACCTAAGGGGTAGAATCTCTGTTTCAGCATTATTTATTTACAGTATTTACAGTAGTTCAAGGTACCTTTATAGATTTGTTGGAAAGATTCACTTTTTATCCTGCTCTTTCATTTCTCATTCTGCTATTTACTCTTCTGTTTAGGATTGTCCTAAATGATTGGGAGTCAAAGTGAGACTTAGACTGAAGAGGTTTTTTTATAGTTTCAATGTGTAATGCTGTACTATTGGGCCAGAAAAATAATTTTTTCAGTCATGAGTATCAGTGTCCTGTGGAAGGGAGATGTTGGTTGGTATATTATTTATTAGTTCAGAATTCAATTTTGACCTAAATTTAGATTCTTTCAAATTGTTGGGCACCATAAAGATATAATTGAGCAATGTTGACATCTTCTATGCTTTGTAGACTATACAGTTTGTTTATTTTATGATACCATTATTTATTTAATTTTAGTTCTGAGACTGTTCCAATGTATTTTACCAGAGTATTTCAAATCATCTGGGTTTCAATTGTGTTGTTCTCAAAGTTTACTTATGTGCAGGATATCAAAGAATAGTTCAAAAATTGAAAATATATTTCATGCAGTAAATATTTTTTGAGTTATAAAATATGGTCATCTTCTAGTTTTGTAGCTCTATATAAAGAAGATATATTTACTGCTTTAATCAAAAAAATTCTTGGGGCCCGGGAGATAGCATGGAGGTAAGGTGTTTGCCTTTCATGCAAAAGGTCATCGGTTCGAATCCCGGTGCCCCATATGGTCCCCCGTGCCTGCCAGGAGCAATTTCTGAGCATGGAGCCAGGGGTAACCCCTGAGCACTGCCGGGTGTGACCCAAAAACCAAAAAAAAAAAATTCTTTTGTGCCATCACATCCAGTAGTGCTAATGACTTATTCCTGACTCTGAACTTAGGGATCCCCTCTGGCAGGACTCAGAGACCACCAAATGCTGGGGTTTGGATCTGAGTAGGCTGCATTCAAGGCAAGCATACTATGCACTCTACTATCACTCCAGCCCCACACTGATTTAATTTTAAAAACCAGATGTCCCAGTTTCCAGGATGACACCAAAAATTCCATGGCTAACTTCCTGTTGGTTCTTTGGCCAATTTTTTTCAGTCAGACACGGTGGCAGTATTATAGGCTTTTGGGGAGATAGAAAATAAGTGTATGACCCAAGCTTGAAGTACATAAATGAATGCCAGAAAAATAATTTATTTTTCATGATTTAAATATATTAGAAAAGTTGACAATCCTCATGGATAAAAAATATCAGTTTAAGTTCTAGTGCAGAAGTAGGTTGGTGTAGGGATACAAATAGAGATGAGGAAACATTATGAATGGATGGGGCGAGAATAATCACATGAAATTCTAATTGCTATGTGTATCCCTATAATTAACCTACTTGAATTCAGTGATGACTCATGGCTTTATGCATGATACAAAGAGTCATGAGCAGCAAAGAAGAAACCAGGTTACCAGCACCGAGACTAGATCTAAGGGAACTCCAAATTTATAAACTGAATACAGCTTCTTAGGCCCATCTCAAAAACAAGCATATACTTGCCCAACAGTAAATTAAAGAAACACTGAGTCTAGCAGAGTTTAGGGTAGAATTCTAGTTGGCATATTTGTTTAGAAGAAAAGGTTGACATTATTCTTCTGTCTTAGATTCAGGATGGTGCAAGGGCAAGGCATCTCTACTATATCAAGGGAATTTATTCTAGTTGCCTCTTGTTCTTCTCTGTATATGCTTCCATGGAAAACTGTCTAAACTCAATCAATTTATCTCTTTAGTATTTATGAATTTTTAAATAAGGTCTCATTACAGTTGTTAAATACATATATCCTAGGGAGGATACAGTTTAACCCAGAAAATATGTTGTAGACAGAACTACAGAGCCCAACATTTATATATCGAAGCCCCAACTCCTAATCACTCCAAATGTGGTATTTATATATAGGACCTTAACTGCATAACAAAGTTAAAAGAGACATTTAGGGTGAAATTTCTCAAACTTAAGTCTTTACAAAGATACAATAATCTGCACACAAAGAAGGCATCTGAAATGTGCTTGAGCAAAGGAAAGAACACTGTGTAAGAACACAGTGAAAGACCGCCTATCTTTAGACACAGGGGAAAAGTCTCAGAACAAAATAAGCCAGGTGAAACTTTGCTTTTGGCCTCTAACTACCAGAACTGCAGAAAAATATATTTTTGCTATTAGGCTGGTATGTGGCATGTCAATAGTGCAGATCTAGCAAGCTAACAAATGCAGAGATATAAAGATTATTTTGCTTTCTTTGTGTCTTTAGAATTTGGGCAGTTCATAAAGACTCGATAGTCATGAATCAGTGTTGTAATGACCTTGCAATTTGAGAGAAGCTTGTTCAGATACTTCTGAATAGTAGAGGAATAGTAGTAGAGTAGTATTAGTGTGTAACTCTTAATAGTAGATTAATAGAGTACAGTGGGTAGGGCATTTGCCTGGCATGCAGCTGATCCAGGTTCCATTCCGGGCATCTCATATGGTACCACAAATCGTCGGAAGTGACTCCAGTGTGCAAGGCCAGAATTAACTCCTGAATACAGCCAGGTGTGACTCAAACATAAAATAAAATAAAATAAAATAAAATAAAATAAAATAAAATAAAGAGTACTAGAAATTTCTTTAAGTCTTTATTATGATTTTTCTTGTAAAGTGCCACTTCTTTTGTAAATTAAATGTTTTATAAATTGTAATTTATAAATTATATATTTGTTTTTATATTTATAATTATATAATTTATAAATTAAATGGTTTACAAAATAAATTCCAACAATATATATATACATCTCATTTTTATTAGTCATTTTACTTGTATTTTTAAAGCATCTATTCTACCATGTTCCATTCACAAACAGTAAATTTTATACTTTATGATTACAAGTCTCATGATCAATCAGCTTTCGGACTCTTCATCTATTAATTTATGGATTTAAAAATAAACCTAAATTCCTAAGTGTTATCTTTTTTTAAACTAGTCTATTATTAGCACAGCTGCTATTTTAGTTTATTATTTTATTGGGTTTATAAAGAGTTCTGTAATTTTTAGGAAAGTGCTAAACCTATGGTATATTTTAAATTGTCATTCTAGTTACTGTCATTTCCATCATTAAAAATTAGCAAACCTGGGGGCCGGAGAGATAGCACAGCAGTAGGACATTTGTCTTGTATGTGGCCACCCCAGCACAGATAGTGGTTCTATTCTTGGTTTCCCATATGTTCCCTGAGCCTGCCAGGAGCAATTTCTGAGCACAAAGCCAGTAGTAACCCCTGAGCACCGCTGGGTATGACCAAAAACAAAACAAAACAAAAAACCAAATAAACAGAAATAGTAGATCAGGGAGCCAAGAGGAAAGATGCTTGCCATATGTTCAGAAAACCTCAATACTCCATGTGGTCCCATGAGTACAGCCAGAACTGACTCCTGAACACAAAGCCTAGAGTATCCCCTCAAATGACTGGGTGTGTCTATCCTTGTCTAAACATTAAATTAAAATAGTAATCAATGAAATAATACTGGCATTCAAATAATATATATAAGCAATTAACAATAAAAATAAACAAGAGTAGCATCAAATTTGTTCCTTTTGTTTATTTGTGGCCACATCCAGTGATTCTCAGAGGTTATTCCTGGCTCTGCACTCAGGAATTCCTCCTGACAGTGTTTGGGGGACCATAAGGGATGCCTAAAATCAAACTTAGGTCATCTATGTGCTAGACAAAAGCCCTACCTGCTATACTATTGCTCCGGCCAGCAATTTAAAACATATTTCATTTGATTGACATACCTAAAGTCCCTGTGAAAAACATTAGCTAGTGCTCTAGGTGGATCTCTTTTAACAATAGTTGGCAGCAGGTAATTATTATTCTCTTATTTTACATTGTTCTGCTTCATGGTGAATATGATGAATAAGTGATCTATTAAATTTACTTCCTTTTGAAAACATGAATTTCTCACAGTTTTCAGAACTTACGTGCATTCACTATGTTATTGGCAATAAATATATCACTAAGAAAAGCCAGGTTTTCAACCATCTATGATATGCTAATCCATATACCAAACTTGAGCATTTGAACAATACCTGTGAGCATCCTAATTTGAGTGCCTTGACAGATTGTCTTGATCTAGGTTATAAGATCTACAGAGGCTAGGCCTCTCTCTTTTCCCATTGTATCCCAAATGCTTAGTATAGTGCTAAGTACCCAGAGGTGATCATAAATAAGGTTAATGAAAAAACTGTAGAGTATATCACCACTCTTCATTGAGGAAAATATATTATTTATCAACAGTGATAAAGAGTACTGAATATTGTCTGGTGAAATTAAAACAAAAAATACATGATTCTGGGGATAAGTAAAGAATTATCAATACACAGATATTGGTAAAGCATACCCTCACATCTGTAGAATAGGGAAGTTATATAGTAACAAAAAATATCACAAAAGACTGACTGGAGCACAGGCGGTAGGGCATTTGCCTTGCACGTACTAACCTAGGATGGACCGCAGTTCGATCCCCCGGTGTCCCATATGGTCCCCCAAATCAGGAGCAATTTTTGAGCGCATTGCCAGGAGTAACCCCTGAACATCACCATGTGACACTGTGGCCTCCCCCCCCAAAAAAAAATCACAAAAGAACTGGGAGATACCTGTCCCTCTGCATTGCCAGTTATGGGCCTCCTGTACTACTCGGCCCAAGTAGCATCCTTGACGAGGATTGAGGACCTGGGCACAGAACCACCAAATTGCACCATCAGGCCTTATGAAAGTGGCACTGTATCTCAGGCATTCACTGGAGAAAACTCTCTAAATTCCCCATACGCCCAAATCAAAAAGTATAAATCAATTCATACTGAATAGTATTAAATGCTATATGTAATGGGATACAAACTATTAAAAGATGACGGAACATCGAAATTGCAGTAATTATAGGAAATATATTAAAAATGGGATGTATTGTGAATAAAGAAAACCTCAGAGTAATTAGTGTTTGAATAATATTTGAAGAAGGTGAAGGTCTCATTTGGTAAAGAGAAGTACAAATTTGATAGATTAGAAAGTCACTGGATGAATGTGAAGTATCTATTTAAAATAAGAGAAAAAACCTCTGTGCTACATTTAAAAAATAAAACCATATAACAAAGAGGCATTTAAACACAAAAACTTCATATAGCATATGGGCAAATGTTCTAAGAATACATTAAATATACTAGTTCATTTCTGAAAATAATATCCTTGGGCCCTAGCAAGAGAAGTTGGCTCAGATAATGGCTTCCTTAAGTCAAATTGTTGTACTTGCCTACTCAAGTCTAGTTAATGATCTTTCAAAATCTAACCACTTTTGAGTAAATTGTTGAGGCAGTCTTAAAAATAAACAAAACAAGATTATTGCATCCTAAGGTAATACGCTTATAATTGTACCTTATTTCAATCATGGGAAAGTAATTGTAATACCATTTTCTCTAAAGTCATAGGCTTTGTATGTACAGTAGATAAGTAGAATTCAAGTCGATCAATGTAACATTGAGTAAGACTAAAAGAACTCAGTTATCTGAATCATTAAGGTAAGAGTGTATTTTATATAAAGAACATTTCCTAGATCAGTGGTCAGCTCTTGTTCAAAGCAAGAAAGTACTATCTGTTTGATAAGTAATGTGTGCTGGACTTAAATCTTTGAATAAATATATGTGGTATATATTCTGTGGATCCAAATTTCATTGATGAATATTTCTGATCTCAAATATATTATAAAGTGCAACTTCATTAGCTGTGGGAAAAATTCTGTCGATTTGCTTTAGCTAGTGAAAGCATCTCAAAAGTTAGGTATAATGTATCTCTTTTGCTAGTTATCATTTTTCAAACAAAAGCAAGAAGGCGATTCTTCAACTGTGTTTTCTGATATAATATAGTTCTTCTAACTGGGAAAGGTTAAGGACCACCAAGCTAGACAACTGCTTAGATCTGTGCTGACAGTTGTGACTTTCTGGGATCAGAGGATTAAAGAGCATCTTTGCAGATTTAACATCTTTTGCTGTCTTTGTGATTGATGCTCATCATGGTGACCAGAACCATGAGGAGACTATCCCCATCAGTCATTAAGGAAGGCTGTCATGTCATGCAGAGTGCCACAATTTGAGTACTTATCTAACTAATGGGAAACAACAAAACTGCAATATGGCCAATTCTGTAAATTCAGTCATATATCGTATATTACAAGATTTTCATAAATGTCAATAACAGACATTACTTGATTTAAACAGCTTATTGTTTGTAGGTATAACTTAAATTTGATCTACTTTATATTTTATTGTTTTGGTTGTTATTTTTCTGTTTTGTTTTGTGACATATATCACTGTGCTCAGGGCTTACTGTGGCTCTGCACTCAGGAAATCACCCCTTTGGGGCTCAGGGGACCATATGGAATTCTGGGGATCAAACTTGAGTTGGCAGAGCGCAAAGTAAGCTCCCTACCTGATGTGTTGTCTCTCTGATCCAGTAATTGACTTTCTTTCCTCAAAATAACCTTAATAAATATTAGGAAATTAAGTTTCAGAAAATCCGTAAGTAAAAAAGAGACTATGATATAGTTAACCTATTAAGATTGAAATGCAAACAGAATTGGAGGAAACTATAAAAAATAAAATTAAAATGAAATATGGAAAAATAAAAATCACTAATTCAAATGAATAATTTAGCTTTCTACAGAGTATAATATGTTGTCTCGAAAATGCTTGAAATATGCCACTGGTAGTTCTTTCTACTATTCAATTTTCGCAAAGTCAGACTATTTTGAGAAAAACAGTTTTGCACGCAAATACTTAAAATTGCTAGATACAACATCCTAGTTAAATATAACTACAAGAAAGAACCTACAGTTGGTAGAACAAAAAATAAGCTTGTTGTTTTTTATTTTTGTTTCTGTGAAACTAACCACCTTTGTCTTGAACAAATGACAAAACATTTAATTGAAAAAGTATAATCTTAATTCTTAATATAAAACAAATTTTAAAGTCATTACAATAAGTAATATTTTAAATGA
>PVKC010042404.1:0-11965 GCA_004027635.1 Crocidura indochinensis | reverse complement strand
AACAACAAAAAAACAAAACAAAACAAAAAAAAAGGGTTGGAGCAATAGTTCACTGGGTAGGGTGATTACCTTGCATGAAGTTGATCTGGATTTGATTCCTAGATCCCATATGTGTCACACCCCACTCAGAAAGGGCAGACACCAGAAGTGCTCCTTAGCCTTCCCAGGTGCACTGCACTCCTGAAAAAGGAATTATTTTGCCAAAAAGGCCTGCTTAAGAGAAGTCAATCAGTTGACCCTTTTGCGTGGAATGTTTGGCATTAATCTTAACGTGGTTGTGACTATATCTCTCAAGACGGAGGAAATGCAGCATGAGACGACTGTGACGCAAAATCCAGAAACTGAATCTCAACGTGCCACCACTGACCACACCTGATCTTCCAACTTGGAAGCAGCTGATGGCTCTACTTAATGAAGCCAAGCAGATTGCAGCTGCCACCTTGGAAACTCCGACCCCAGAGACTTTGTTTCTTGCTATGTTGTCTATTGTATTGAATTCAGCTCCTCAACTCCCTACTGCTCAACTCCCTACTCCCCAACGCCAAGCTCCCCAATTTACAACCCCCCAACCCCCTGCTGCAAGCACCGAACAGACAGGGTGGGGGGAGGTCAGTAGAAACAACAGTCAGGAAGTTTTTTCTCTTCCGAACTCTATTTCTTTCTCACTTGAAAACTGCCACCTGAATTAATAAAACAAAACCTTTTTCTTCTTTCTTCTTTAAAAATTGCTTCCCACTTGAGCTTTCCCAAACCTGTCCCACCCATTTCAATTCGACTACTAGTATTAATAGATATTCTTTGCTTCTGAATCCTACCTTACTAGGACCGGATTCATAGTTTTTAATTTTTGATACTGTTTTTCTTTCTTTGAAAGCCAAAACATAGCATACGTAAGGCACTTTGCCTCGCATGCAAAACAGTAATTCGAATGGCCATAAAAAAAAAAATAAAATAAAGGGTGAATTGTCACACCCCACTCAGGAAGGGCAGACACCAGAAGTGCTCCTTAGCCTTCCCAGGTGCACTGCACTCCTGAAAAAGGAATTATTTTGCCAAAAAGGCCTGCTTAAGAGAAGTCAATCAGTTGACCCTTTTGCGTGGAATGTTTGGCATTAATTCTAACGTGGTTGTGATTATATCTTTATTTATGACCATTAGAAATCAGGCCTCAGGGGGCCCGGGAGATAGCATGGAGGTAAGGCGTTTGCCTTTCATGCAAAAGGTCATCGGTTCAAATCCTGGTGCCCCATATGGTCCCCTGTGCCTGCCAGGAGCAATTTCTGAGCATGGAGCCAGGAGTAACCCCTGAGCACTGCCGGGTGTGACCAAAAAAACAAAAACCAAAAAAAAAAGAAAAAAAAAAGAAATCAGGTCTCAGTATTTCTCCTTCTAACAGAGGAGGACAGTATCAAATTCCCACCAAAAGTTCCTCCACTGACCAGTTCTCTCTGATCTGTGCCACCCTGATGCCAAGATCATGTTTTTCCCAAAACTCAGCTCAGGATGAAAGCAATTTTCAGTTTTTTCCCCAAAACTCTAAAACATTTTCTCTCTTCCCTGAAAATTACTAGTTTTCTCCTGCTTACCCAAAACTTCCCACTTTCCTGAAAATTACCTAGTTTCTCCTGTTTTTACCCAAAACAAATACTAACCCACAACAAGAACTTCTTTTCACCCTCAGTATTGGTATTTAATATGTAGATTTTAGTATATTTAGTATATTTAGTATATGTAGATTTAGTATTGGTTTTATTTAGTATTTAGTATTAGTATTTAGAATTTAGTATATTTAGTATATGTAGATTTAGTATTGGTATTTAATATGTAGATTTTAGCTAGCCCTTTCCATTGTGCTCTTCCAACCAGCTCCCATCTTCTTTGATTCCCCCAAGAAAATTACTCTGCATTCCAGAGTTCAACTTTAAAAGTCACTCAGCAGGGGGCCCAGGAGATAGCATGGAGGTAAGGCATTTGCCTTTCAATGCAAAAGGTCATCAGTTCGAATCCCGGTGCCCCATATGGTCCCCCGTGCCTGCCAGGAGCAATTTCTGAGCATGGAGCCAGGAGTAACCCCTGAGCACTGCCGGGTGTGACCCAAAATCCAAAAAAAAAAAAAAAAGTCACTCAGCAGAATTAATAAACTTATCTTCATCCTCATAGACACAAGTCCCCATACATCGTGTGTGGTAATTTATTTCTACAATGATACTCCATTTTTCCGTCTGCTCCGTGTCCCACTCTCTCCCATGAAAGGCTCTCGAACCCCACGAAGAAGAAACTGTCTAAGGATGCTGGCCATCGGCAACACATATGGTCCCCTGAGCCCAGCCAGGAGTAATCCCTGAGAGCAGATCCAGAAGTAAGCCCATACAGCAGACAGGGTGTGGCCCTAAAACAAAAATAATATATACCAAAAAGTGCACATTTAATTTAATAATGAGTGACTAGAGTAATAGAACAGTGGGTGTAGTATTTGCCTTGCTGACCAGGTTCAATCCCCCCATATCCCATATGGTCCCCTGAGCACCACCAGGAGTAATAGCTGAGTTCAGAACCTAGAGTGATTGATCCCTAAACAGTTCTGGGTATGGTCCATAACCAAAATCAAACTAGACAGAAAAAAAGAACAATGACATGAAATTATATCATAAGAATAATGTGAAGCAAAAAAAGCTAGACATAAAATTCTGTTTATACAAAGTTTATAAAAAGGCAAAAATATTTACAGTGATAAGCACCCAATTCTTTTTTTTTTTTTTTTTTTTTTTGGTCACACCTGGCAGTGCTCAGGGGTTGGTCCTGGCTCCACACTCAGAAATGGCTCGGGGACCATATGGGATGCTGGGATTCGAACCAATGACCTCCTGTATGAAAGGCAAACACCTTACCTCCATGCTATCTCTCTGAGCACCCTATTCTAAACTGCCTTTTTTGTTTGTTTTTGGGCCACAGTTGATGGCACTCAGGGATTACTCCTGAATCTGCACTCAGAAATCACTCCTGGCACGCTCAGAGGACCATATGGGTTGGCTGGGTGCAAGACAAATGCCTTACCTGCTGTGCTATCACTCTGGCCCCTCTAGACTGATTTCCTGGAAAGAGAAAGACTATGTAGAATATGAAGTTTATTATTATTATTTTTTTTGCTTTGTTTTGGATACATACCTGGCAAAGATCAAGGCTTACCCCTGGTTCTGTGCTTAGGGATCACTCCTGGTGGGGCTTTGTGCCAGGGATCAAACCTGGGTGGCCAAATGAAAGTGCCTTGCCTATTGTACCATAGTTTCCACTGAATGAACATCTGTAAGCAACCCCAGAGTCCACCTTTTGTTGATTGCTACATTGAAAATCAGTGTTTTGTGGGTGAAGTGATAGTATAGTGGGGAGGGCACTTGTCTTACACATGGCAGACCCAGGTTGAATCATCAGCATCCCATATGGTCCTGGCGCACCACCGGGGTAATTCCCAAGTGCAAATCCTGAACACTACAGGGTGTGGCCCAAAAACCAAAATAATGATAATAATAAACTAATGTTTATTTATACCACTAGAAGATATGTGTTCTGGGAAAACTTGTAGCAATTATTGGATATTGTTTTAATTACACACCAGGAATGAAGGGGGTAAGGGTGATAAAGACATGGAAATTGGTTTTGTTTTCATCTTGATTGCAGAATTCAGGGTTATTTATTGTTCTTGTTTTGGAGTCCTTTCACAGAATATTATTTACCTGGAAAAAGTTTGTCCTGAGTTGTATTTTGGGAAGCTACCTTTTCTGAAAGAATAAATATTCCTTCCAGGCAGTCTCCAACTTTCCTGGCATGTATCACCAAGTTCATAAAGACTATGCACTTAAAATTTTGTTTACTTTGCCACATTATTGTCATCAATCTCCTATGATCAGAATGAAGTTTTCCAGTTATGTTATTTAATCTTTTTTACTGCTATGGAATCAAATCTTTTATTGGATGAGTTAACATTTGAGCAAGATTACACAGCCTCCTTACTCATTTTATGAGTTAAAGAACTTTTTCCATCCATAAAAAGTCCACTGAGTCATCTCAATAAATGATTATTAAGCATTCTTTGGATTTATAAAAATAACATTGTGCAACAGACCTATCTTTTTTCTTATTCTCAAGATGGAGAACATGAAAAATTATATGCTATGATCTAAGCACTTATTTGTGTTTGCAATTTAGATTCGGATTCTTTGGGGAAGGGGGGAATTTGGCCTAACACAGCATTACTCAAGGCCTGTTCCTGGCTTTTTGTGCAGGGATCATTTCTGAGGGTTCTGAACTGCAGGCAAACAAGCACCTTCCCTGCTCTGCTCTCTCCCGTCCCTTGACTTATGATTCTGACAAGTCACCTTACTTAGTATCTTGAACACAATCTTCCCTCATCCATGAATCAGGAAAACAAAATCAAACCTGTCTGGAGTTTATTGTCCACATAAACAAGCTAAAAAGAAAATGTTAGCTAATATTTTGGGTTCAGCTGAGGAAATCAGAACAGGGTTGGCCAGCAGCAGATGAGAGTTTATGCAAATAAAACCTTACTATTGAGTGTTTTCTTCAAACAAGCTCACTTTCTTTTCTCTCTTTACTCTCAAGTTTTCAGCTTCCGAGCATTTGGTGTTACTATTCTTGGCAGAATTACAGACACTTGGTTTTTTTTTTTTTTTCTCCTCCCTTTGGTTTTGAAAGGCGAGATGGAGTGCTTGTACTTTCCTTTAATTGCAGCTTATAGAGTACTCAAATACTCGGGTTCCGTGAACTGAGACAGTCCCCACATGCACACCCAGGTCTAATGAAAGGAGTTTGCTGCTGCTGGCAAGAGCCCTACAATTAATTCCCGTATTAAGTTTTCGATCTCATTTTCTTGTCATTTAAGGTTTTTTTTTTTAAGATAGTATTAATGTATTACTTTTTTGAATTTTGAAAGTAATATGGGTCACATAAAACAAAACAATGAATAATCTAAAACACTACTCACTATTGAGCAGATTTACTTCATGGGACTGGGACTGGGCTAATTGACTATTTTTCCGGGTTTTCCTGGTTTTTTTTGTTTGTTTTGTTATGTTTTGTTTTGTTTTTGGGTCACACCTGGCAGCAGTCAGGGGTTACTCCTGACTCTACACTCAGAAATCGCTCTAGGCAGGCTCGGGGGACCATCTGGGATGGTGGGATTCGAACCACCGTCCTTCTGCATGCAAAGCAAATGCACTACCTCCAGGCTATCTCTATGGCCCCTATTGTTTTGGTTTTTGAACCATTTCTGGCAGTGCTCAGGAATTATTCTTGGCAGAGCTTATAGACAATATGAGGGAGTGGGGATTGAAATTGAGTAGGCCACATGTAAAGCAAATGCCCTAAAAACTGCTATTCTCTCTCTCTCTCTCTCTCTCTCTTTCTCTCTCTCTCTCTCTCTCTCTCTCTCTTCATGGTGCAGGGCATTTAAACAGGTTTGGCTGCATGCAATGCAAATGTCTTAACTCTGGTCATATATTGTTGGCTTTTCTTTACAATACTTCCAAGTCTAGGGGTCCATGTCTGTTATCAGAGTGTGAGTACCTCTAGAATGGGAACAGCAGGGCAGGCACTTAGAAAACTGTAAGGTGATTTGTGTGAAGTTTTATGGAGGAGAGAGGAGTAGGTGTGGCATCTTTTTCGTTATTGTTTTTGTTTTGGTGCTCAGGGCTTACTCTTGGCTCTGTACTCAGGAATCACTTCTGACAGTGCTCAGGGGATCATATGAGATGCTGGGGATCAAACTCAGGTCCAGGGGCTGGAATGATAGCACAGTGATAGGCATTTGCCTTGCACGCTGCCGATCTGGGACAGACCCGGGTTCCTTCTCTAAGCATCCCATATGGTTCCTTGAGCCTGCCAGGAGCGATTTCTGAGCAGATCCAGGAGTATCTTATGAGCACAACTGGATGTGACACAAAAACAAACAAACAAACAAACTCAGGTTCAGCCCATATCTACACTTTTGTATCTCTACACTGACTCATCATTGACTATGGGTCGCCATAAAAGAGGCACAGTCTTGGATAAGACAACTCCCATTTGCCTAGAGCAATTCCTAGAGGCAGATTCAGCTGGCAGCGAGGTTGGCTGCCAACGCTGCTGGCAGAGAAGAAAAGGAGGCTTTCAGCCATAATGGGGGGATCTGTGTGGAGCAGCTCAGCACCCACAGCCATCTACAGCTTCACTTACACCACTCGGATTCACTTCCTTTGTTTAGTCAATTGACTCCATCTGGGAAGGAATCCAGATTCTGAAAGATCTTTTGTGGGAAAACGTTAGGGAAGAGGGTTAGTGGGACAAACTACAGCCTTCACTGCTTCCGCCGGTTTGGTGCTAGATCTCCCTCCTCTAAGAGGCCCCCTTGTCTAGAGCTCTAGATTTCCTTTCTCTTCAGACTAAAAGCTTGACCTAGAGGCCAGAACCTTGTTGTGAAGTAGATTGAGTCTATGGTGACCAGACACTTCTGTGAACCCTTCCCTTGTGCCATCAAATTTGGTCAGGGAGTGTGAGCAGATGTCTTGGCAAATTACTCTGGTGTAGGATCATTCTGAACAATAGCACAGCGGGTAGGGCATTCGCCTTGCACACAGCTGACTTGAGTTCAATCCTCAGCAACCATCTGGTTTCCCAAGCCATGCAGGAGTAATTCTTGAGTGCAGAGTAGCCCCTGAGCATCACTGGGTGTGCCCTTCAAAAATAATCATTTTCCCAGCTGCTATTGAGTAATAGAAATTCCATCTCCTGATGATCATGAACAATATAACACTCTGAGGTTGTGGTTTTTATTTTGGGGGGCACCCAGTGGTACTCAGGGATCACTCCTGATGGGCTCTGGGAACTATAGCGGATAACAGGGATCAAAACTGGGTCAGCTACATCAAGACAAATGCCCTCCCCATTGTAAAATTGCTCCAGCCCAGATCCTGATTAATCTGTACCCATGACTATATCACTTTTTTTTTTTTTTGGTTTTAGATTTTGGGTCACACCCAGCAGCGCTCAGGGGTTACTCCTGGCTCTGTGCTCAGAAATCACTCCTGGCAGGCACAGGGGACCATATGGGATGCCGGGATTCTAACCACCGTCCATCCTGGATCAGCTGCTTGCAAGGCAAACACCCCACTGCTGTGCTATCTCTCCGGTCCCTGTATCACTTTACATTTTTGCTGGTTTCTAAGTATAAGGAATGCATGTGATGGAAGCCAAAAATAAATTTATTTTTGAGGGGAGGAAGTTGGGCCACACCAACCTGTGCTTAGGGCTTTCTCCTGGCTCTGTGCTCTGAAGTCACTCCTTGCAGAGCATGGGAACCCTATGTAGTGCCAGAGATAGAGAACCCTGGTCAGCAGTACAAGGCAAGTGCCTTCCATGCTGTACTAGCTCTCTGGTGCCTGTGATCTGGTTCTCATGGAGTAACCTGTCTGTACTGATTTTCAGCTACATCTTCAATAAGCTTCCCCTTAGTCTACTATTCCAGAAATTCTTTTGGTACTAAGTGGATCAATGGACCCCATTGTCCAGTGGTCATTGTCAGACCTCCCTCTGTAAGTTGGGAATTTGACCAGAGGTGAAATGGTGCAGCATTTCCTCCTGATAGATCACCTGTAGGGTGTTTCCAAGACACTGAGCAGAAATGCCAGACGTGTTAAGTCTAGCCAGGATGAAGCAATGCTCCTTATGACGATCAGCCGTGTCCCATGTTGGGGACCCAGCATTAACTCCCTCTGCTGCCAAATAGTAAATGTAGCTAAAGTGACCTTGAGGGCTGTGTGCTTGTGCTTTGGGGTCCATTTTTTTTAGCCTCCAACCTTGCTGCAGCAGCCATTCCTCTCAGGTGCCCAAGGGTTATTCCTCATATAGTTTGGGGACCATTTGAGTACCGGAATCGGACCTGGGTCCACCATGTACAAGGCAAACATGTTACCTGCTGTACTATCGCTCAGGCCTTATCCTTCATTTGTTTGTTTGTTTTTGGGTCACACCCATGGTGCTCAGGGTTTACTCCAGGCTCTGAACTCAGAAATCACTCCTGATGGCCAGAGAGATAGCATGGAGTAAGGTGTTTGCCTTGCATGCAGAAGGACAGTGGTTTGAATCCCGACATCCCATATGGTCCCCCAAGCTTGCCAGGAACGATTTCTGAGTGTGGAGCTAAGAGTGATCCCTGAGCGCTGCTGGGTGTGACCCAAAAACCAAAACAAGAAAAAGAAAAAAAGGATAAAAGAAATCACTCCTGGCTGGCTAGGGGACCATATAGGATTCTGAGAATTGAACTATTGTCAGTCCTGGGTTGGCTGTGTGCAAGGCAAACACCCTACCGCTATACTATCTCTCAGGCCCATCTCTCTTCATTCTTTTTTTTTGGGGGGGGTGGTCACTCCCGGCAGCACTCAGTGGTTCCTCCTGGCTCTATGCACAGAAATCACTCCTGGCAGGCTCGGGGACCATATGGGATGTCGGGCTTTGAACCACTGTCCTTCTGCATGCAGGCAAACACCCTATCTCCATGCTATCTCTCCGGCCCCTCTGGTTTTCTTGTTAAAACGATGTTTCTCCATTGCCTCCTCACCCCTCCCTTTGGAAGTGGACTTTGTTTTTCTCAATAAAAGCTACTCAGGAGGCTTGGAGGAGGAGCTGCCATCTAGGCTCATGGTTCCATGTGGTGAAGTGATTGGCTTGTGGATGAACAGCTTGCAGTGTGAGTTCTGGCCTGCTATTCATTCCCAACTGTATGTGGATTATTTTATGCATTGTAATTGCTGTTGGACCTGCGTCTCTTCTCCTGCCCAGATTGGGGGCATTGGGATCCCTCTCCCTCTTTGGGGACTGTGGAACTCATGTCCCAATATTTTACACAGCCCCTAAAAACATCTTATTATGTCAGAAAGCACAGAAACTGCCAAAGATCAATGCCTGGTCCCTTATGCACTGCCTGGAGGGACTGCTGAGCATATAGGAGTAACCCCTGATACTGATGGATGTAACCCCCAAATTAAAAAAAAAGACAAGGGCCAAAAACCAAAAAAAAAAGGGGGGGGCCGGGCGGTGGCGCTGGAGATAAGATGCCTGCGCTAACCTAGGACGGACCGCGGTTCGATCCCCCGGTTCCCCATATGGTCCCCCATGCCTGCCAAGAGCAACTTCTGAGCGAATAGCCAGGGGTAACCCCTGAGAGTGGCCGGGTGTGTCCCAAAAACCAAAAAAAAAAAAAAAAAAAAGACAACAGCAAAAAGATAGTATAGTGGGAAAGACACTTGCTTTGTATATAGCCCACTCAAGTTTGATCTCCAGCACCACATATGGTTCCACATATGAAATTTATCAATATAGAAAAAGAATTAGACTCACACCCAAGTGGATAGAGTGCCCAAGATGCAAGTATGGTTCAATATACAAGTCAATGGAAGGGCTGGAGTGGAAGTTCAGTGGGTAGGACACTTGCCTTGCAAGAAGCTGACCCAGTTTTGCATGTAGCTGACCCAAATGTGATCACTAGTATCCTATATGGTCCTCAGAACCATATCATGAGTGATCCTTGAGCACAGAGCCAGGAATAGGCCCTGAACACAACTGGGTGTGCAGCCTACAAAAAAAGAAAAAAAGCAATATATGGACCCAGAGAGAGTTCTGAAATAAAGGCATTAACCTTGCAGTGGCTGCAACTATGACAGTATTTTGATCCCAGAGCTGCATATGGTCCCTTAGCATCACTAGATATGACCTCTGAGCACTGCCAGGTGTAGTTCTTCCTTCCCCAAAAGGATTAAGGTGCTTTTCTTGAATGCCACTGACCCTATTCCTATTCTTGGCACCCACCACAAAGAGTCCCTCTAGCCCTGCCAAGACTGATCCCTGAGTGGAGAATCTGGAGTAAACCTTGAGTATTTCTGGGTGCAGCTCAAATCCCAAAGGATCAATGTTTATTCCAGAGAAAAGCCTTGGACAATGCAAGTTTGTCCACCTCAAGACAGGCCTCTAAAGAAAAATCCACTTTGGGGGCCGGTGGTGGCGCTGGAGGTAAGTTGCCTGCGCTAGCCTAGGACGGACCGCGGTTCGATCCCCCGGTTTCCCATATGGTCCCCCAAGCCAGGAGCGATTTCTGAGCTCATAGCCAGGAGTAACCCCTGAGCATCACTGGGTGTGGCCCAAAAACCAAAAAAAAAAAAGTCCACTTTGTTTCCTCAGCATCCGTGCCCAGAATGGATTGCTAAAGAGAAGTAAGAGTTAATCCTACTTTTCAGAAATAAGATTGGGACTATAAAACTTTTCTCCATGTGATTCCTGTTCCTTTTTGTCAGCTGGAGCCTCTCTTGTCTTTGCTTGGGGTGTCTGTCACCATCACTGAGTGAACTGGAGGCAACTGCATGGTTCCTGCCCTCAGGTCAGCCTGGGGAGTAGCACTTTTCTCTTGAGCTGACATTTGCAGTTTGGAGGCTCTGTCCTTGGCACTGTGCAGATGATTTGGTTTGGGGGCCACACTCAGCAATGCTCAAGACTTACTTCTGACTCTACTCTGAGATCATCCCTGGCAGGAGTGATAATGGCTGCTGGGGATATGGGATGCTGGGGATTGAACCCTGGTGGGCCTAGTGTAAAACAAGTGTCCTCTCGGCTGTACTGGTGTCCAACCTGGCACGGTGGTTTTAAGGCACTTTTCTGAAAGTGGGTTTGTTTTGGTTTTCCTATTTCTCTGAGTCAGGACCTCAATGAGGCAGGGGCTCTGGGTCTTCTCACAGTCTCTCCTGAAGTCTGGCTGGCTGCTGTCCTCTGTGCTTAGGCCGTAGACTTGCACCATCTCTACTCAGTACATCACTACTCCTGCCCTGAGGATCTGTTTGTGTGTTGTGTGTGTGTGTGTGTGTATGTGTGCAAGTGTGTGTGATGTCCCTCTTTTGCACATTACTGACTCACAAAAAGATCACATTTTTGTTTATTTAATATGATTTATTTTGCAAGTTGGACCAGAACAGCACCATATCTTGGCCCCTGTCCCTTTAGATAGTCTGGAAATATTTTCATATTTCATATATTCATGCCAGAAAGCATGCTTTCTCATGTGATTTTAGTCCTGGCAGAATTTTCTAATATCAGAATGTGACATGTTCAAATTATGTTTTACAGCATTGCCACAGCTCTCCAGAATGCCACCATAAACAGGCCTCTGAAGAAAAGTCCACTGTTTCCTCAGCATTGGTGCCCAGAATGGATTACTGAAGAGAGGTATTTCAACATGTTATTTGGTTTTAGGGCTGCACCTGGCATATCTCTGCACTTAGGACTCACTCCTAACTGGTGCTTGGGGCCATGCAGTATGGGGGCCAAACTGGGCCTCTTCCTTGCCAAGCACATGCTCCAGTCCATTGAGTATCTCTCTGGCCTATATTTCTTTCTTTCTTTTTTTTTTTTTTTTTTGTTTTTGGGCCACACCCGGCGGTGCTCAGGGGTTACTCCTGGCTGTCTGCTCAGAAATAGCTCCTGGCAGGCACGGGGGACCATATGGGACACTGGGATTCGAACCAACCACCTTTGGTCCTGGATCGGCTGCTTGCAAGGCAAACTCCACTGTGCTATCTCTCCAGGCCCACTGGCCTATATTTCTTCATTTTAAAACTTCTCAACTGTATGGCTTTAATTCAAAAATCAAATGTGATGAAACTGAAGAGAGTACAGTGTGTAGAATATTTGTTTTGTTCACAGCTGACTTGGGTTTTATCCCTAGCACCTCCTTGTGGTTCCCCCAAGCCTGCCAGAAGTCATCCCTGAGCAGAGCCAGGAGTAACTGCCTGGCTGTGAGTACTGCCATCTGTGGCCCACCCAAACCAAACAAGTTTGCTAATGTGTTATGTGAGAAATGGTAAGTTCTTTTCTTTTCTTTTTTTTTTGGGGGGGGGGTCACACCCATCAGTGCTCAGGGGTTACTTCTGGC
>PVKC010042403.1:0-11964 GCA_004027635.1 Crocidura indochinensis | reverse complement strand
TAAAAAAAAAAAAAAGGTAGCCTTGTCCGAACAAAGACTTCATCGTAAGTTCTACTTCTTGATCTGTGCAGAGACTGAAACCTCTAGATACAAAGGTCTGATATCATTGTCCAGATCAGACAATGAGCAGAAGTCTTCCATACAACACGAAAACATCAAGGAGAGAATAAATGAACTTGAAAAGAGTCTATAGATAATCCCATGACGATATATTCCAAGGGGGGAAGAAGCCCTGTATCTCTTAGGCCAAGGGGATTCCCTTTTCGAATGACCCCAGTTTTTAATGTGCCTATGCAGAAGGAAAAAAAAAAGGGAGGGACGGAGAGAGAGTATGGAGGTAAAGCATTTGCTTTTCACGCAAAAGGATATCGGTTTGAATACCAGCGTTCCACTTGGTCCCCTGGCATGCCAGGAACAATTTCTGAGCATGGAGCCAGGAGTAACCCCCTGAACACTACCGGGTGGGACCCAAAAACCACAAAAGAGAGAGAGACAAGAAGTTCAAAACAATATTTTTTCTCTTCTTTCTTCCTTTTTTTTTAAATTTATTTTTCTTATTACTTATTTTATTTTTCGCTTATCTAGTTTTTGTCGACCTTCTTATTTTGGTGTAGATATATAAGTAGTAGTCCACTATATTACTTATATATTTACTTTTTCTTTCTTCTTTTCTCTTTGATTTTTTTGCGCTCCGTCATGTCTTTTATCTCAAGACCATGGCAATTATGAGGGGCATATCTTCATCGCTGCAGTGCTCACTAGATGTCTTATTTAACATGTCTTTGTAAAATGTTGTGGTGTTTCACCTTTTCTTTTCCCCTTCTCTCAAACCAAAGATGAGAGCTGCTAGAAGGACTCTGCCCATTGTAGGCATAGTTAATTTTTACCCCACTCAATTACTGTACTCTTCCCCAAACAAAACCACAAAACTCGAACTATCTAATCCTGTCTCCCAATTAGAGGGAGAAGCAATGGAGACACCAAGCCCAAACAGATGTAAGATCACTAAGTAATAAACCAGAAACAGAGGGGGTCACTCAATCTAGAAGACCCCGGGGAGAAGGTGGAGGATATGGGAGGCAGAATGGGAACGGAGGTGGAGGGAGGACAACTCGGTGATGAGAATTCCCCTGATTCAATGTTTATATGTAACTGGAATAATACTGTGAATGACATGTAAACCAATATGATTAATTAAAAAAAAGGTAGCCTTGTCTTTTCTATGATGTCATTGAAAATTAACATCACAGTATTTTCCTTAACTAAAAAAATACCTTAATCAAAATGTGGGATTCATGCGAAGTAAACAGAAATACCTAGAGGAAAAATATATAAATAATTGCTAATCTTTCAATATAAGCACTTTGTGATCACAAAAACATAAGCATTAGGACTCAGTGAGATGCCATATTTTAAAAACTAAACTAATAAGCATAAGATGTCTAACAGTTAGTAGAACAGAGTTGTTTAGATACTGGTATTCTTAGAGGGCTAGCTTGGGCCAGACCACTGCTCTATAATTTAGTGATAATATACCATCGAGTAACTTATTTACCCTCTTTACCTTATATTTTTATTATAAAATTAGAACCACACTGTGAATGCTGTAAGTACTAAATAATATAAATTGTGTTTAGCATTAATTTGTTTTTAATTCATGATGAAAATATTGCATTCTTATTTACTTTCATTAATTCAGTTTTTGGCATAGAGTTCCATTGTATCAGTAGTCATGTAGAAATAGAAATACTGTTTCTACAATCTTCTGTAGTAATTAATTTGAATTTTATAACTGTTTTGGTTCTAAGCAAAAACAGACTATCCCATTTTTGTGTGCAAAAAGTCACAATGGGGCATCACAATATGATGCAAAACTGAAAGTGAAGAGAGACATAGATGTCAAAACTTAAGTATTGACTTCTTTAAACATTCCTCTACACACACCTTTTCCATTTCATATGTAACCATCAGAACTCAATTAAGATAAGCTTGTCTTAAAAAATAAACACACATTCAATTTATGCCATTTCTCAGAATTAGTTTAGTAGGGGAAAAAATCTCATAATACCATTAAGTTTTCCATTTGACTCTCAGTCTGAGAACAAGAGCTGCCTGCAATAATTGCTTTTTTAATGACTCACAGCAACTCAAAGTAAACTCAACAGTAATTACATTCTTAGAGAGGGAATACCTTGTGAAGATATTTTGGACAAAGCAAGAATTTTCTTTTTTGCTTCTTATCTCTTTCTATTAAAGCTTTCTAGTCTTTCATTCTGACATTTGTATAGTAAATTTTTTAGGGAAAATTTTATTTTCTCTTATAGGATAAGTAGTTAAGTAATGAGTTAAAAAAAGATGAGTAATATTTAAAAGAGCCATAGAATTGTCTTTTAACTTGACTTAGAGAATTAATTAGACCACACCTCTCACATTGTATTTATATCTTAGTATCTCACATGGAAACCTGATTTTTTTCTTATTTTTTTCTTTTCATTTTCTGTTACTCTGTATTCATGGCAATAAATGGCCCCTTATCCCAGATGCTAAATAGCATCTACTCTCAGTTATTACTTTTAAATACATGGTTCCTACATACAATCAACATTCCAACTTTAAATTTCATAGAAAGCAAACATAATTAGACTGGTTTATTCTGGGATCATCTCTGTTAAATTTTGTCTGCTAAGAAAAGAGTGTTGGAGCAGAATATTCCTTATGAATGGGCAAAAATATATATATGGCTAATGGATAGAAATCTAAAGGCTTAAAAGGTTTCTCATAGAGTTCAATGAGAACTAAAATTTCACTTTTACTAGTCAACTTACTAAGGAGAAAAATCTGAATTTCAAAAAACATTATATTATTTTGACTAAATCCCCTAACTGTGGGTATATAGATTTGATCTCTGAATCTCATGACCTGGATTTCCATTAAATCAGCAGCTTTCAAATTGGGGTGCACAGCACAGTTTTTTGAACTTAAGAAGAAAAAAAACTTTATTTCCTATAGGTATAATAACAAGCAATAAATTATTATCCATACAGATTTAGTATGCATACTGGCATTGAGTTCTTGGTTTAGTTCATATGTCAAATGATAATAAATACTGTTGAGACGAGAGCAGCTCCTTCAGTATGAAAAATTAAGTTTTTTTTCATTGCATTATTTGCTCCTGGTTTATTTATGTATTGTAATATGTATGCAGCTACTAAATAATATTAACAAATTATGCATCATTTTGACTGAATTAATGACTAAAATGGTAAAATTGACCTAAAAAATCTTGAAAAGTAACTATGGCCTGAACATGATAGTAATAACAATCTCAAAAAGGCACCTATAAGAAAATGCAGTTATTTGAAATATAGACTCAACATTCTTAATTAATTCTTAATGATAAATCTTATTTCAAGTATACAGTGAATTTGACATGCTAATTAATGAGTGTAAATCATTGCAATTAGAAAGACATTTAGTATCTAAGAGTGCAGGATATTATTGATAATGATATGCTTCTGTAAAAATGGTTCTCTATAATAGAAAATATTATGTGAAATGACATTATTCTTAAAATAACTCCATAGCACTTTTTCTATTTATATTTGGCTCATTATTATGACCTAATAGATTAGTTATTTGAAATTATCACTATTCATTGGTCAAAAAGGCTGAGTGTCAGGAATTCTATACTATGAAATCCATAAATAATATTTGCTTCATATAATGTTAAATAAACCAATACACTTCTGTTGAGAAAATTTCTTGGCTTTTATTGATGAATGAATGTAATATTAACAGAATTTATATACCCTTGCTTAGAGTGTGTTTAATAAAAGTTAAGTGTGAGGTTAGCATTAAATGAAGCTTTGAAGAATGAACAAATTCTTAGAGACAAATATTGTCTAAAAGAGAGGGCAAGGTGCTGTAGCAAAGGCTTGAAACTAGACTGGGATATTGGCATTAGATATGACAGCAAGACATGAAAGTGTATAAGATCTGAGGCAAAGGTGTTAATTCTCTTCAATAGAACTAGAGAAATATAATTATTATAAGACAATACCTTTTACATAAAATAATTGATAAGGGCATTGTTTTACAGTTCTATCCATAGTACCACTGATTATAGTTGCCACACATCAGTTAAGATCCTGTAAAGACATGTGGGAGGACGGTGATTGGTTTTACCTTTGCTTTCCCCTTAAACAGGAGAGATTTACATAGTTATTTGAATAAATACAAAATATATTTTCTACTGACCTCCTAAGATCCCTTGTGTAAGGTAACCAAAAATTCTCTACCCTTTGCCTATATATCAGGCAAATGAAAATAGCCAATGTATGTCATGACTTTCTGTGAAAAACTAGAAAATAAATGAATACCTTTTGAAAATTTTAAATAGAAAAAATTAGTAATATGGAAAGGGTTTGCACAATTTTATGAACCATCACACATATACACACATACTCATAAACTTCTAGAATGATGGTTTTGTACCATGAAATATCATGAAATATCTGCAGATCACCACTGGTTCGGGCATTAGTTAGAAGGCAGTTAATAATCAGAGTCCTGTGGTTATAGACCTAAGGTTTTCAAACTTTAAACGTCTAATTAAAAGCATTGTTTTAAAGTGTTAGTGAAGCTGTTATGTGATTGGAGGAAATTTTTGGCTGGCCACCTGGAAATTTCTATGGACCTTTGTTTAAAACAACAGAGATCATGGTGCCTGAGAGATGATACAATGGATAGGGCACTTGTCATGCACGTGACAAACTTGGATGAGATCTTGGCATACTATATGGTCCCCCTATAAGCCTACCAGAAGTAATGCTTGAGTACAGAGTAACCCCTGAGCACCACCAGGTATGACTCCAAATCAAGCAAAGAAAAAACCAGAGCTCTAGATTGATATTCTTTATCAATGATCCACAACTCAAGACTTTCAGATATCAACTGAATGTATATCAGAGACATCAGTGCCCTCTTTTAGCAATTAAAAGGGGGAAATTATTTAAAGGTATGCAGAAATATGTTAATATTCTGGACATTGTTGACACTTATTTCTAGCAACATTATCACACACTCTCCAACATACAAACACAAACACACATTTACATGAGCACAGGCAGTCACGAAGGTTCATAGTAATGTCATAGTTTATATATTTCCTTATGGATATATGTCACTTAATTTCAATAATATGCATATGAGCTAGAAAAATATTCTTTCTTTTTGTTAATTTTTTGGATCACACCCGGTGGTGCTCAGAGGATATTCCTGGCTCAGTGCTCAGAAATTGTTCCTGGCAGGCTCAGGGGACCACAAGGGATGCCGGGATTTGAACCATCATCAGTTCTGGATCAGCTGAATGCAAGGCAAAAGTCCTTCTGCTGTGCTATCTCTGAGGCCCAGAAAAAAATTCTTATTTAGACATGTAACTATAATAAAACTCTTAACTATAATAAAACTTATGATCAATAGAAAGCATTTTGTCGTTAGTCGAGTGCCTTCCCTTAACATTTTTATGTATCTGGATATCTTTTGTTGTATAATTAAAGGTGCCGTTAAATAATTCCAGTGCTTTTCTAAAGTCTTCATGAAAAACACTGATGAATTATTGAGTGATTTAGCTGATTTCTTCCTGTTATTCATGCTTGAAATAAATCCAAATGCTTTGCCTATATTTTTCTAATCAGAAGTCACTAATCCTCTAGTGTCAACTAACAGAATAACTCATTAGAGCACAGTAGAATTAACCAGTACCTCAAATTTTCTCAGAAAACATAGTCCTTCATAGTGACAGAAACATTATCTTTAAGTATTACAAATACAAGAATTTTCACAAAAAGATCTATACAGGTGACATGGTCATTTATTTAGCATTAACACAGAATTTAAATTTGAGTAACTCAATAAATAAGGACCAATAACTGACATTTTCATTACAATTTTCAAATGGTTTTCACTATTCATTATATTATACATGATGTAGATATAATACTTAAAGAAGAAATACAAATGGCCAAAAGGCATACAAAAATGCTCAACACCACTAATCATCAGGAAGATGCAAATCAGCAGCAATGAGGTACCATCTCATGCCTAAGAGACTGGAACACATCACTAAAAACAAGAACAATCAGTGTTGGCATATATGTGGAGAGAAAGTAACTCCTATTCACTGTTAGTGGGAATGCCGTCTAGTCCAGTCTTTATGGAAAAAACAATATAGTGATTCCTAAAAAACTGGACATTGAGCTCCCATATGATTCAGCTATACCACTCCTAGGGATATACCCTAGGAACACAAAACCATAAGACAAAAATGCCTACTGCACACCTATATTCATTGCAGTGCTATTTACAATAGTGAGAATCCGGAAATAACCCAGATACCCAAAAACAGATGAGTATCTAAAGAAACTGTCCTACCAAGATAAGGGCAAATATCATCCTCAATGGAGAAAAACTAAAAGCCTTCCCTCTGAATTTGGTACAATACAGGGCTGTCCTCTCTCACCACTGCTATTAACAAAGTACTTGCTATAGCGATTGGGCAAGAAAAAATATCAAGGGAATCAGATAGGAAAGGAAGAAGTCAAACTCTCACAGTTTGCAGATGGCATGATATTCTACTTAGAAAACCCTAAAGACTCTACCAAAAGTTTCTGGAAACAATTGATTCAAATAGCAAGGTGGCAGACTACAAAATTAACACACAAAAATCAATGGCCTTTTTATACACCAATAATGATAGGGAAGAAATGGTTATTAAGAAAGCAACCCCTTTCACTTGAGTGCCACACAAACTCACAACTTGATTAAAGATGTTAAGGACCTATACAAACAAAACTATAAAATACTGCTTCAAGAAATAAGAGAGGGCACTAGGAAATAGAAACACACACCCTGCTCATGGGTTGGCAAGATTAACATCATTAAAATGGCAATACTCCCCAAAACATTGTTCAGATTTTATGCGATTCCTCTAAAGAAACACATGACATTCTTCAAAGAAGTGTGCCAAACACTTCTGAAACTCATCTGGATCAATAAACACTCATGAATAGCTAAAGCACTCCTTGGGAAAAGAAATATGGGAGGCATTACAGATACGCGTCGCTCAATGACCTACCTATTTAGCTACTGCTTGCACTTAAGACCATCTCTTCACCATTACGACCACTCACACTTATGACCATCTCGCCGACTATACGTGCTAGAATGTGGTAGCAGCACTGCGTCTCAAGAACATTCATGGCTGATGTACACTATTCTGAGGTCCGGCACTGCTGTTTTCCTGGTCAATATTCATATTTCAGCAATAAATTATGTTTTTGTGATGCAAAGAAAAATTTGTTATAAACATCGATAGTGTACTGGACATACAGTACAACTATACTGTATACAGTCCAGATCTCTCTCAGGCCCACACAATATAGCAGAGTAGTGTGACAATATACAGTACAAATATAGTGAATTACAGTATGTACAGTACAGTGCAAGTGTTTCTAAAGCTTTTTCTTCAAGCATACAAGCTGTGTGTGATCTGGTTACCTTATTCTCTATTGTACTTTACCCAAGATGTCTCCAAAAACGAAAAGCAAGGCTTCACCAGAAAATGCCAAGAAACAAAGAAAGGCTATTGATCTTTAGAAGAAAATAAAAATCATAAAGGATTATGAAGGTGGCAAAAAAGTCATGAGATAGCATATGACTTGCTGCTGGCACATTCAATATATGATATAAATGATATACATTTATGATATAAATCCTTAAGGATAAAGATTGAGTAAAAGAGGCAGTGAAAGCAAAGAAGTTTACTGGGAAGGGATTAGTTGATGTGTTCTCAAAAGTGAATGTAGCTATGTTGGAGCTAGAGATTATGGATCCGAATGTTGAACGATTCACAAAGGTGGAAAGACAAATAAGTAAAGTTTTACAGTGCTATCATGAAATATATGAAGAAAAAAAAGAAAATGACAAAGCAGATCACAACCAATGTTTCAATTTCTTCTCCATCATAGCCCTTACCTGGGCCTTCAGCAGCTCCTGATAATAGCTCTGATGATAACAGATAATTTTGAAGGATTCATTGACTAAAATGATAGCCTAAATTTATTTTTTATTTTAAATATTCTTTTTACATCTTGTACACTCTACAATGCAGTACTATGGTTTTTGTGCTTTAATGTGCCTACTATACTAACTTTATGTTCTGTAATACATCACAGTACTGTGTGTAAGTTACACAAACTATGCAAATTAAAACAAGTGGAAGTTTTCAGTTTGATCTTTCTCATTATTTTATTTATTCAGAATACTGTATTGTCAAGTACTATGCATATACTGTACTACTGATACAGTACATGCAGTTCCTCACTCAATGACCGATTCTTTTCCAAGGAGACCATAAAAAATGACCAAAAACTCAGAAATGCACATTTCTATCCTGAATTTACAGTAACAAAAATATTTAAATTATTTTTTCCTCATAATATGCATTCAATTTCCCTAGCTGTAATAATTAGAAGAATATTTATGTAAAAGAATGGGGGAGGAGGGAGAACAGGGGCATTGGTTGTGGGAATGTAGCACTGGTGAAAGGGGGGTATTCTGTTTTTGACAGGAACCTAACTACAAGCATGCTTATAATTATGGTGCTTAAATAAAGATTTTATAATAAAAAAGAATAAAATTAAATAAAATTAATCACATTGAATTTAGGGTTCATGGGGCCAGCGAGGTGGCGCTAGAGATAAGGTGTCTGTCTTGCGAGCGCTAGCCAAGGAAAGATTGCGACCTCAGTACAATCCCCCGGCTTCCCATATGGTCCCCCCAAGCCAGGGGCAATTTCTGAGCTCTTAGCCAGGAGTAACCCCTGAACATCAAACTGGTGTGGCCCGAAAAACCAAAAAAAAATTTAGGGTTCATATTAGATGTTTTTTAAACATTTTGGATATAAATATGGATGTTACATAAAATATTACAAAAAGTAAAATGTCAACATTTAGATTTAATTAACAAATATTCTTAGTGTTGTAATTTATTTTTTAATTTGGCATTTTTAAAAATGAAGATAACAATAACCAACACATGAAGAAATGGGTAGCTAATCTAAGTGAGCATATCTCAAAGACAGCCTAATACCTGCTATAATGTCTCTATATAATTTTAATTTTTCTTAACATTATTGTTGTGTGCTAATTTAAATGCCATATTTTCTCACTTTCTAAAGGTTAGAAGCTACAAAGCACTATTTCATTGAGTTTATTTTCCCTCCTCCACACATGTACACACACACACACACACACACACACACACACACACACGCACACACTACCCAGCTATTTTCCTTTTTCTATTTTTCTTCTGCTTTAGGCTCAATTACTTCTGAGTATTAAAGACTGGGATAAATACTCCCAAAGAAATCTCATCACAGATGGTTCAGAGCCACACTGAATGCTTATATTCCAGCACAGAACAATGGGGTTTCATCTCAGGGAAGCAAACATGGTTCAACATACGAAAATCAACCAACATCATTCATCGCATCGACAAAAAGAAAGATAAAAACCACAGAATCATATCCATCGATGCAGAGAATGCATTTGACAAAATCCAACATCAATCCATGCTGAAAACTCTCAGCAAATAGGATGGAAGGAACTTTCCTTAAGATAGAACAGCTATCTATAAAAACACACACACACAGCCAGCATTAGCCTTAATCATTTCTACTGAGATTAGCCGAAATCATTTCTACTGAGGTCAGGATGTAGGCAAGGCTGCCTAGTGTCTTTCTATAATCTTTCTCCAATCTTATTCAACATAGTTTTACAAGTCCTAGCACTAGCAATCAGATAAGTGAAGGGAAGCCAAGAAATCCTTTAAAATAAATTAATAATTTAATGATCAATTTAATAATAATGTTATTATATCATATTAATAATGATCATATTGAAGATATAATTAATATAAATATGCTAATATATGATTAATAATAACAATTATTATTATAATATAACATGTTATATATCACAACATATAATTACCTGATATATTGAAAGATTATACAATATATTATTATAATATTAATAATATAATTAATATAATATAATGTATTTAAAATTATTAATGGTGTGTTATATTAGTATTGTTACTAATAATATATATAAATTAATCATTTAAAATAAATTGAGTAGTGTACTAGACTTTTTCTAACACAAGGATATCTTTGTGTTTTCACTTTCTCCTTGCCTGACACCTTTGAACAAGGAGACTGGTAACATCCTGTAATCAGTTTAGTTCTGTAAATTTAAACTACTCTCAAATCTCTCTCCCTTCTCTCTTTATATATATATTATATACATATGTAAATATATATGCATATCTAGTTATGTATATATAGTTCAAAAGAACCAAATGCTTTATTTATACTATTATCTTCTATTTTGGAAAACATTTTAAAGTACACCATAATATAGAATTTATATCTTCTACTTAGTATGTTGATATACTATATCAAAAACACATGTTAACTTGAGAACGGTTATTTTATAGCTGACTCTCTCTTTGTCAATTGGTACCAAAATATTAATAAAAGATACTTCCTAGTTGAAGTTTTACTAGCTCCTGCTCCACCAAATTTTGGAATTTCTTTGCCCTTCAGGAAGATACCACTTTGTCCTAAGGCCATTGTGTGTAGTGGGACAGTTGTACTTAGTCTTCAATCATCTTTCTCAGCCATTAAAGAAAATGTATTTCTTCCACCATGTATCCTTTTATATAAATTCTATTTTTCTAAATGTATGGATCATTGAATGGTGCTCCAGCTTATATTTTTGACTTATATCATGAATGTATAATGTGCACTGGAGAGTAATGTCTAGTTGCATAGTGGGAGGTGGAGTATCTTGCACATGTCTAGTGCTCCAAGCTTTTCAGTCACACTGTTTCCTTTTCCAGAGTTCATGTTTCCATGTCAATGGAAAACAATCTATTTTTGGTCTGTCCACTGATCAGATTGGTGGATATGTCCCAAAATGTAAGCTAAGTGTTAACATCTTACAAGGCCATTCTGTTAAATTAGCACCCTTGGGATCCTCAGTCATTGCTTCAGAAAATTGACTATCTCTTAGTTTGGTGTAAAGATGTGGACAACAATGCAGTTCTGTTGATAATTAGGACCCTTAGGCATTAGGTAAACTTCATCTCTATCTCAGGACTCAGTTTAACTTTGATGCCATTGATTCTGTTGTCAGTATGGTCATCACTTTTGGTTCATCTATCATGGGATTGAATGTAATTCCCAAGTCCTTTGGGAATTGATGAGTTATTCAAAGAAACAAAATGGATTGTTGTTGTTGTTGTCATTGGTGGTGCTGGTGGTAGTGGTGGTGGTGATGGTGATTTTGGCCACCCTCAATGTTGCTCCAGGTTGATTCTTGATTCTGCTCTCACGAATTACTCTCTTTAAGTCTCAGTCAATTGAAAAGCAAATGACTGTCTTCTGAACTAGCACTCTAGCTCGTATAGACATGCACTATTTTAAATTTTATTTCCAGAATCATCCAGCTACATTGTCTTCTAACCCATTTAGCTATTTGCCTTTGAAGAGACTAATTCAACTCATTTTCATGTTAGGAATTGGTTGTTCGTTTGGGGTTAATGAGTCTAGATAGGCTCAGGACATACTCTTGCTTCTTTGCTGGGGGCATCATTTGGCATTGGTCAGAGCACTATATGTGCACTTCAGGGGGGGTCAAATATGGAGTTGAGGGATGAATTGGGGCTAGCACAATTCAAAATAAGCACCACATTTCTGTATTATTTTGCCAGATCCCTAGCAAAGTTAGGGATTGGAAAAGATTGCTTTGCAATGTTCATAAAAATAGGCATAATTCTTGAAGTATGATATGACTATTCATTTTGAAGGTCAAAGTCACAAAACAGTCCCTTGTG
>PVKC010042402.1:0-11965 GCA_004027635.1 Crocidura indochinensis | reverse complement strand
TGATTGCCAGACACAACTCTGCCAGTCTTTAAATCTCTTGATGCTCAATAGTTCTGTTTAAAAATTAAGTCTCGGGGCCTGGGAGATAGCATGGAGGTAAGGCGTTTGTCTTTCATGCAAAAGGTCATCAGTTCGAATCCCAGTGCCCCATATGGTCCCCCGTGCCTGCCAGGAGCAATTTCTGAGCATGGAGCCAGGAGTAACACCTGAGCACTGCTGGGTGTGACCCAAAAACCACAAAAAAAAAAATTAAGTCTCAATTTTGCTCTTAGCTTGCCCATTGTATTTCAACACTGTATACATGTATGTATACACACATACACACATATATCATGGTAGCAGCATCAAATAGCTTAAGACAAGCTTCAGGCAGCATACAATTAGAAGGTTGTCTTTCCTTTTTTTTTTTTTTATTTTGGTGCCACACCCAGTGACGCTCAGGAGTTACTCCTGGCTTTGCGCTCAGAAATTGCTCCTGGCTTGGGGACCCTATGGGACACTAGGGGATCAAATCGGTCCATTCTAGGCTAGCGCTGGCAAAGCAGACACCTTACCATTTGCACCATCGCCCTGATCCCTTTCTTTTTCGTTCATTGATTTTATAGATACAACAGAAATCTATGCAAATCTCTGGGTCTCAGTTGACTTTAAAGCAAACTGGCAGACAAACTATGAAATTGAACTCTATCCTTTAAAAAGTACTTATTACTCTCCAAATCAGTGGAAGTGGAGATAAACAGATGAGACTATATTAAGCTGAGAAGCTTCTGCACCTCAAAGGAAATAGTAACTATTTCCTTTGGAAATGGGAGAAACTATTCACCCAATACCCATCATATAAGGGGCTAATATCTAAGATATACACAAGGTACTGAAAGAACTTAACAAGAAAAAAACATCTAACCCCATCAAAAAATGGGGAGAAGAAATGAAGAGACATTTCCTCAGAGAAGAAATACAGGTGGCCAAAAGGCACATGAGAAAATGCTCCACATCACTAATTATCCGGGAGATGCAAATTAGAACCACAATGAGGTACCTTCTCATGCCACAGAGACTGGCAAACATCACAATGAATAAGAACAACTGGGATGTGGGGAGAAAGGAACTCTTATTCACAGCTGGTGGGAAAGTCGTTTAGTCCAGCCTTTATGGAAAACAATATGGAAATTCCTCAGAAGGCTGGAAATTGAGCTCCCATATGATCCAGCTATCCCACTCCTATAATATACACTAGGAACACAAAAAAAGCACAACACAAAAATGCCTTCCTCACACCTATATTCATTGCAGAATTCTTTACAATAACCAGACTCTGAAACCAACCAAGATGCCCTACAACAGATGAATGGTTAAAGACTGTGGTACATATACATAATGAAATATTATGTAACCATCAGATGAATTAATGAAATTTTCCTACACATGGATGGACATGGGAACTATTATGCTTGAGTGAAATGAGTCAGAGGAAGAAAGAGATAGACACAGAATAGTTTCACTCATATGGGATTTAAAGAAAGTAATAGACATCATTGCAATAATACCCAGAAACAATAGACATGAGAGCTGGAAGGACCATCCCATGATATGAAGCTTACCACAAGAGTAGTGAGTGCAGTTAGAGAAATAACTACACTGACAACTATCATGACAATAGTAGTAATAAGTTAAAGAAGTAGAATGCCTCTCTCAAATACAGGCAGGGGTGGGGGAGGAGTGAAATGGGAGGCTTTGGTGGGGGGAATGTTGCACTGGTGAAGAGGGAGTATTCTTTTTATGACTGAAACCCAACTATAAACATGTTTGTGATTATAGTGCTTAAATAAAGGTATTATTTAAAAATTAAATGTACTTATTGAGGCCACAGAGATAAGATAGTACAGTGGGAAAAGCACTTACATTGCATGTGGCTGACCCTGGTTTGATCTCCTCAACATCCCACATGGTCCTCTGAGCACCATTGGAAGTAATTATTTAGTGCAGAGCCAGGAGTAACTCCTGAGCATCACCAGGTGTGCCCCAAATAAATAAAACTTACTTATTTTATTAAATATTATAGGTATCTGGCTAGATTTAGTACAGATGATAATATATTCCCCTTGCATGCAGCTCATCCAGTTTTGACCCCCAGCACTGCATATAATCTCCAAAACCCTTCCAATAGTGATCCATGAGCACAGAGCCAGGAGTAAATCCTGAGTAGATCAGGTGTGGTCCAAGCCCAATAAAATAAAATAAATATTGCAGGTAGGGTTGAGAAGTTTTCAGAAGGAGAAGTGGTGAGAAATCAGGAGGACTAAGAGGCCTTCAATATCTAAAATATTTATTCATAGGGCCAGAGCGATAGCATAGTAGTAGTGTATTTGCCTTGCACATGGCCAAACCTGGACGGACCCTGATTTGATTCCTGATAACCCATATGGTCCTCCAAGTCTGCCAGAATCAATTTCTGAGTGCTAAGCCAGGAGTAGCCCCTGAGTGCCACTGAGTGTGACTCAAAAACCTAAATAAATAAATAAAATACTTATTCCTTTCATATCTAAGTAGTTCCATCTCTAGCAGTTTAGCTTAAAAGATCATGTTTTGGGCCTGGAGAGATAGCACGGTGGCGTTTGCTTTGCAAGCAACCGATCCAGGACCAAAGGTGCTTGGTTCGAATCCCAGTGTCCCATATGTCCCCCGTGCCTGCCAGGAGCTATTTCTGAGCAGACAGCCAGGAGTAACCCCTGAGCACTGCCGGGTGTGGCCCAAAACAAAACAAAACAAAACAAAAAGATCATGCTTTATATAAACATGTATATAATTATATATAAATATACTCATGAGAAACTAATGTAAGGACAATATGATGCTTTATTGGTTTTACAATAGCATAATTCATCTGACTTTTGGTTACATAATATTAACAGGAAAATCCAAAACGAAATGGATAGAATATTTCAATGATCCAAAAAATAAAGAGGGTTGGAACAATAATCTTTATCTTCACCTTCAAATAGAAAAGAGTATATCTAAGTAGAGCTTTCTTTGACTTCAGAGTTGTGATGCTATGTGCCAGATATGAAACAAGCTTTTTTCTGGGTGAGGTACCAGATATCTTCCAAGTGGTGTTTAGGGCTCCAATTGCAGTTCTTCAGCAGCTGGCTGATGACTCAATGCAAGAATGCAATACTGGGGCCGGGCGGTGGCGCTGGAGGTAAGGTGCCCGCCTTACCGCGCTAGCCTTGGATGGACCACGGTTCGATCCCCTGTGCCCCATATGGTCCCCCAGGCCAGGGGCGACTTCTGAGCGCATAGCCAGGAGTAACCCCTGAGTGTCACTAGATGTGGCCCAAAAACCAAAAAAACAAAAACAACAACAACAACAACAACAAAAAAGAATGCAATACTGCTTAGGTCTTGTGCTGCTGGGGAATACTAGGAAGCCCTGGCAATGTGGGAGGCCCCTTGACTAACTAGTTAGTTCCTGAATACAAACTTGACTGTGTGCTTGCTTCTAAACCACTGTACTATTTTCTGATCCCTAAATCAAACATTCTTTATTTGGGGGCCATAATTAGTGGTGCTCAGGAGTTACTCATGACTCTATGCTCAGAAATTACTTCTGACAGGCTCAGGGAACCATATGAGATACCAGGAATGAACTCAGATCAACCACATGCAAGGCAAATGCCCTACCTGCTGTGCTATCACTCCGACCCCTGAATCAAAATTTTAAGGCTTAATCTTATTTTTTCTCCCCAAAATGCAGATCCCTGGGTTGTCATGCTTACCTGAAATAGGACCATGCTAAAATTGGGTAAGGTCCAAGAATGTTAAGTGTTAGTTGATTAAATATGAAGAGGGAGGAGAAATGTAGCGCAGCCCTTGGAATTCTCGTGAGCAGCTCTGTCCAGGTTTACCTCATTTCTAGACCCATCACCCTCTTTTTCTCTTCCTACTTCTTTGTCTCCTGCTAGCTGGGACTCTGCATTTCCCCTTGACCTTTTGAATTCAATGTCACCTATTCTCCCTCCCCAATTTCCCTCCTCCTGTCATTTTCCTGGAACAAAAAGAGCCCTGTTTCCTCCTGGCTTATCCTCTGCACCTGATCTATATGACTGCTCAATTGTATGATTTCCAAAGAATTCTAAAGTCAACGTGTCCCTGACCCCATCATGGATCTGCTCTGCTGAGCATGTCAAGGAATCAGCAACTCTGTGTTCTGTTCTCAGTTTTGTTATGTACCTGGTGATTTCTAAGGCAGGTGGCTTAATTATGTCAAAAAATTAATATTGTTGCAGAATAGAAAGAAACATAGTAGGGGTATAACAAATGCTGTAAGGCAATAGATAAAAAAGAACATGAGAATTGGACTTCAGTAGGAAGCTTGCCCCTGGGAGGTAAAAGAGTGCATGGTAATAGAACAGGGAAAGGACTGTGTGAAGGGAAGTGGTCTCTATAAAAATAGTTTATTTGTTTTATGCATAAAACCCTATCAGTAATAGTACCATAAACCACACTACCTAAAGGGAAAAAATAAAATAAGTTTCCTACTATAAGACAAGCTGAGGGGTTGGAGGAAAAGTAAAGGGAAGTGACCACTGGTGATGGAATTGGTGTTGGAACATTGTATGTCTGAAACTCAATCATGAAACATAATACCTCAAAAAATAAAAAAAATAAAAAAGTAATATTGTGCTGGAAAAATAAATTTGAAATTCGTCTCAAATTGAAATTCAACTTTTCAAACTGATAATCCATTCTTAAAAGTCCTTAGAAATTATAAGCACATGTCGGGCCGGAGTGATAAGTACAGTGGTAGGAAGTTGCTGACCCGGACGGACCCGGGTTCAATTCTCGGCATCCCATATGGTCCTCCTAGTCTGCCAGGAGTTATTTCTTTTTTTGTTTTGTTTTGGTTTTTTGTTTTGTTTTTTGGGGGCCACACCCGGCAGTGCTCAGGGGTTACTCCTGGCTGTCTGCTCAGAAATAGCTCCTGGCAGGCACGGGGGACCATATGGGACACTGGGATTTGAACCAACCACCTTTGGTCCTGGATCGGCAGCTTGCAAGGCAAACTCTGCTGTGCTATCTCTCCGGGCTCAGGAGTTATTTCTGAGCGCAGAACCAGGAGTAACAGCTGAGCACTGCCGGGCGTGGCCCCAAAACAAAAACACAAATAAAAAGAAATTTTGAGCATAAGTATTCAAAGATCAAAGGCCAGTTTTCCTTCTGTTTGAAAAAATCCTTTTTCTCTCTAAAAGCTTCTATGTATAAAGAATATTTACATAATAAAGAATGTCACATGTGGGACTGGAGAGCTAGCATGGAGGTAGGGCGTTTGCCTTGTGTGCAGATGGATGGTGGTCAAATCCCGGTATCCCATATGATCCCCCGAGCCTGCCAGGAGCGATTTCTGAGCGTAGAACCAGTAGTAAGCCCTGAGTGCTGCCGGGTGTGACCCAAAAACAAAAACAAAAACAAGAATGTCACATGTACATAAACCATAAAATAAATATTAAGGTGAAATTTCAAAAAGGAGAGCATGTTTGACTGCAACGACTCCTGATAGCAGAAACACCAATTTTCTCACAGTATGACGGTTTCCTGGATTTAACTAAACTGTGAATAACTTTGGGGATTCCTTTACCTTCTCACTGGAACTGTGCTATAGTAATACTGGAGACCACCCATGCATAAAGTCCCAGCACTGCTCTGCAGCTCTCAGAACTCAGAAAGACTGCTGCCTGGTGAATAAACAATAGATCAGAACCCAGGGCCTTGAGATCTGAAAGATATTTCTGGAAAATAATAATCTTCTATTAAATGGGGTCAGAGTCTGTCAACATCTAAAATGCAGATTTTGGAGAGCAGAGGTTTAGGGGATTCAAAAAGAGGGGGAAAAAATCCAGCAACCTGGGTTGGAAAGTGGATCTCAGTGCCTCAACTTTAAAATCAGCAGTTGGTTTTCCCCTGAGAGCAGAAGATGCAAGGTTTAAGGTGAAGCAAAGTAGCATCTAGATGTGGTCAGTTATTAGAAAACAGGAACACACAAGTAATTAGAATCAGGTGCAAAAGGAAACCTAGAGGCTGGCCTGGTCAGAAGCAGAGATCTGTCTCACAATCTAGCTGCTATGGAGGAGGCATGCCCCATTTCTGCCTTCCATGCTCTGGGAGTAATTCTGGCAGCCGTGCTGTTTTGGGATCCCAAGAAGGACCACAAGGGAAAAGGTTAACATCTCTAGGGCATCATAACTAAGGACAAGCAAGTGCCAGTGCTAAAGTGCAACCTTGGGTAAGCACCACAGTCAGTGTGAATGACTCCCAGTTACCACCAGATTATACAGAAAGAGAGAAAGAGAAATAAATAGGGAGGCAGACAAGTAGGTTAAAGGAGTCTCTTGGCTATAAGATCTTGGGAAATTATTAAACCCAGAGGGAATTTTAAAAAGCGACTCTGTCATTAGCTCTTAAGTAACAAAATACATTATAGACAGATCCACTTTGTGGACACAGGAACTGAGGTCTGATAAGACTTTAGCTCTTGCTAGTGCAGGCCCAGAGAAGACTTGGCCATACTCTGGAGAGAAACTTCATAAGGAATAAAGGGTGCTGATAAAGATATAAACGTGGACACCAAAATCTAAAAGCTCTTCCATTGCTATAGCAATTTTTTTGGTGGGAGGCACACCTGATGATGCTCAAGGGTTACTTCCAGCTATATGCTCAGAAATCGATCCTGGCTTGGGAGACCATATGGGACGCCAGGGGATTGAACCATTGTTTGTCCTAGGTTAGCGTGTGCAAAGCAAACACTCTACCGCTTATGCCACAGCTCTGGCCCTGTTATAGCAACTTTTTACCTAGGTAGAAGACCCCATGTGGCCAGCTTGAGAAAAAATCTATAAAACTATTTCTACATAGTCCCTGCTTCCCCCTGCAATTTGGTGTTGGCCCTCATTTTCACTGAGATGTGAACTCTCAGCTTTCTCCCTTTTGGCAAGCCTGTTGGTTCTCTCTTGAACTTTATTCTCTTTCTTTCCTTCCTCATGATCTCTAGACGAAACTGTTTTACTTCACCATTTGTCTTCTAAAGTTCTTTTCTGTGAGGGAAGATGATGGATCTGAAAGGTCTGGGTAAGATTTAAGACTGATTTTCCTGTCCTGCAAAGAGCAATTTCTCACTCCAGTCTGGGGGACACAGATCCCTGAGAGATGGGGTGACAAGGACCAATTCTCTGGCAGGGAAGAATGTGTGGAACCCAGGTATAATTTGACAACTATCTTGTGGGGCAGCTGGTGAAACGAGATCTGTGCTGTGCAATTGCTCATGGCAGACTCTCATCAGTATTGTCTTTTTTTAAACACATTTAATATTTATTTATAGAGTACATATTATTTTAGCTCACACCTCAGAAATGCAATCTTTTTAAGGTTAATTTCTTTTTAATATAAATCTTTATTTAAACACCTTCTTATTCATTAATAATGATAGAGAATAAATGGACATTAAAGAAGCAATCTCATTCACATTAGTGCCCCAAAAACTCAAATATCTTGGGGTCAACTTAACTAAAGCGGTGAAGAACTTATACAAAGAAAACTACAAAAGCCTGCTTCAAGAAATAAGAGAGAACACAAAGAGGAGACACAAACCCTGCTCATAGATTGGCAGGATTAATATCATTAAAATGGCAATACTCCCCAAAGCATTGTACAGATTTAATGTGATCCCTCTAAAGATACCCATGACATTTTTTAAAGAAACGGATCACACACTTCTAAAATTCATTTGGAACAATAAACAATCTCTAATAGCTAAAGCAATCTTTGGGAAAAAGGAATATGGGAGGCATTACTTTCCCCATTTTTAAACTGTACTACAAAGCAATAGTTATCAACACAGCATGGTATTAGAATAAAGACAGATCCTCAGATCAGTGGAATAGACTTCAGTATTCAGAGAATGTTCCCCAGACATACAATCAACTAATCTTTGATAAAGGGGCAAGAAATCCAAAATGGAACAAAGAAAGCCTCTTCAACAAGTGGTGTTGGCAAACTGGTTAGCCACTTGCAAGAAAACAAACTCAGACCCCCATCTAACACCATGCACAAAGATCAGATCCAAATGGATTAAAGACCTTGATATAATAGGTATATGAAACCATATACCTGAAATCATAGGGTATATAAAACAATACATAGATAAAATACTATATGACATTGAGATTAAAGGCATCTTCAAGGAGAAAACAGCACTCTCCAAACAAGTAGAAGCAGAGATAAACAGATGGGACTATATTAAGCTGAGAAGCTTCTGTACCTCAAAGGAAATAGTGTCTAAGATACTAATGCCACCCACAAAATGGAATAAACTATTCATCCAATACTGATCAGACAAGAGACTAATATCAAAAATATATAAGGTGCTGACAGAACTTAATAAGTATCAAGTCTTAAGGCACTTCCCCCTGGTAACCAGGTGATTAGAGAGGAAAGCAATAGATGCCCTTAAGGCTCCCACCTTTCTTCTCCTATATCACGTAAGTCCCCTAAAATCTTTACTAAGTGAAAAATTGATTAGCCTTAACCAGTTGCCTATGAAATTACTATCCATTTATCTAAAGAATGTTTGCAAGTGTTTACCATATACCATGCAGCATTCTAGGCATAGAGGATTTCTTGATTCCAAATGGGAACTACATATCAAACATTTCCACTATGAGGTGACTCCTCTGCTCAGAACAATAAACCTGGCAAAGAAGGGAAAGAGAATGGTTGTTTATATTAGACCAAGAGCCCAGGTTAGACTTGCTAATCAGAAGATATATGAGTAGGGATATGAATGAAAGGAGGAACCTTGTAAGATGGAAAAGGTTCTGGGTAGGACAGTAAGTACAAAGATCCTGAGGCTGAAGACTCCTATGTACAGTTAGGGATAAACAAGACAGTGAGTGTGGCTGGAGCACAAATAAGATCAGTCCATAGTGTCTTGTGGCTGTGGAAAAAATAGATGGCAGTCACTGAAAGAAGTGAGCTAGAAGGTGAGAGTCAGGGACAGTAAAAGTTTATACACACAAACACAGACATCACTTCCCATTATGTTGAGCCCCATTACCCTCTTGACCAGGGACAACAGTGAAAGGGCCTTAGAGGAAGGAGAAAGCTTTCTCTGATGCCTGAAAGAGTGATCAGAGAAAATAAACAAGCCTAGAAGACACTAGGGATGGGGGAGACAAGCAAAGAGGCAGCAGGGGACAGAGCAAAGACACTGGGAGGAGGAGTCTCTTGGGAATTGCCCATTATACGGGAAGCAGTTGCCAAAAGGAGAAAAGGCAAGAGAAAGATTATTGAATATTCCATTGTATTATGCAATGAGGTTCCCTTTTCCTCTGTCAACTATTTCTCCAAGAAACTTCTCGTATTAAATTGCAAGGCTATTTTGGAATTGTATTTGTGTTTCTCTTGGACACAGCACTTTGTTGAGACTAGCCCCCAGGTACCCCAGCCTTTAACGGGATTCATTTTTATGTTAGAGGTTCCATGAAGTGATTGATGAACTATTTAATAGCTCTTCTTAGTGAGCCCTAATATTTTCTTTACCTTGAACAATTAAAAAATCCTTCTGTTTCATTTAAAAAATTTTTATGCACTTCATGTACTTAGAACAGAAAACCTCAGTTGAGATTGCAAATTGACTCTTGGCAGTCATGTTACCTCAGGTAAATTAATCCTCCTCCAATCATCTTTTGGTGGGGCACACCCAGTGGTGTTCAGAGGTTACTCCTGACTCTGCACTCAGGAATTACTCTTGGCAGGCTTGGGGGACCTTATGCTATCCTGGAGATCAAATTCATGTTGGCCATATGCGAGGCAAGTACTATAACCGCTGTACTATCTCTCCAGTCCATTAACTCATTTTTCAAAACACTAAAATTAGTATTTGTAAATGGAGATCATTTAAAATTTTCCAGATCCCCTTCCCAGCATCCTATATTCCAAACCTCTGCTTCATTAACTATGGCCCATTCTACAGTTCCTGAACTTTGCTTGTTGTTCAACCCTTCCAGATGAGATGAATCTTTGGCTGACATCATTTGTTCTACTTGGAACAGGAGACTGATCTTCTCCCTTCTGACTAGATCCCAGCAGCCTCCATGTTAGACCTCCACTATTTTATTGGGCCTATACCACAGCTTCTAGAGCATGAAGCTGCATACATGGCTGTGTGATAGCTCTACTCAATAAAATTTCACATTATTCAGTTATATATTCCTATCAACAGGTGAAAATGGGCACCTAGGAAAAGAGCAATACCCAGCCTAATCCTTTGCCAGGGGGTATAACTATACAGCAGAAACACTGGAAAACCATGAAGGAAAACACATAGAAGCCCACCGAGTTCAGTAAGTGAAAACAAAAATGCAGAAGGCACAACCCACACTAACCAGCACTGCAAACCCTCAGAAAATCACTTTAGTGGCACCATGGTAAGGATCTTTTTTTTTTTTTTTTTTTTGGTTTTTGGGTCACATCCAGCAGCACTCAGGGGTTAATCCTGGCTCCATGCTCAGAAATTGCTCCTGGCAGGCACGGGGGACCATATGGGGCACCGGGATTCGAACCGATGACTTTTTGCATGAAAGGCAAACGCCTTACCTCCATGCTATCTCCCAGGCCCCAATGGTAAGGATCTTTAATGAACTCAAAGAAACAATGCTTTCAGGGGTCCTCAAACTTTTTAAACAGGGGCCCAGTTCACGGTCCCTCAGACCAATGGAGGGCCAGACTATAGTAAAAACAAAAATTACGAACAAATTCCTATGCACACTGCATACATCTTATTTTGATGTGAAGAAACAAAATGGGAACAAATACAATATGTGGCCCGCGGGCCGTAGTTTGAGGACCACTGGCTTAAGTAGTCAGCAAAGCACAAGAAAGTATGATATCAAAATAAGAAAATTACAAGTAGAAATGAAAGTAATGAAGAGTATGATGGGTAGGAACTTTGAGCTGCTAAATACTATCTGCTGAAGAAAAGATGATGAGGCCCCAAAATGAGATGGAGGAAACCTCCAGAAAACATCAGAATATGGAAAAAAAAATACAGTGCCTGCCTTGCCTGTGCTAGCCTAGGATGGACTTCTGTTCAATCCCCCGATTCCCCATATGGTCCCCCAAGCCAGGAGCGACTTCTGAGCACATAGCCAGGAGTAACCCCTGAGCATCACTGGGTGTGGCCCAAAAAACAAAAAACAAACAAACAAACAAAAAACCTCAAAGAAATCAGAACCTCACTATGAATATTCTATCCAGTTAGATTATTATTCAAATACAAAGGAACATTTCAGAACTTCAGATATACAGGTATATCAGGGAATTTGTAACCTTGGAACCTTATCTGTAAGATATGTTAAAAGAGTTTCTTTAAAGAACAGGACAGGGACTGGAGAAATAGCATGGAGGTAAGGTGCTTGCCTTGCATACAGAAGGACAGTGGTTTGAATCCAGGTATCTCATATGGTCTCTCGAGCCTGCCAGGAGTGATTTCTGAGCATGGAGCCAGGAGTAGCCCCTGAGTGCTGCCGGGTGTGACCCAAAAAACAAAACAAAACAAAAAAAAAACAAAAAAAAAAGAACAGGACATATTTTTCAATATGTGGCAAAATCATTCATGTTTGCCCTCTACAAAAAACTAAGAAAGGTAAAATCCCTAAAGAAGAAAACATTTTCAATAATGGATTAATAGTATATTATATCTAATACGCTATGTCCAACTAAATATTTACATCCATATTTTATTACAATCTTTTACTTATACATGCAGAAAATTAAGCAATGTTTATAATATAATATATTTTTATTTTATTTTTTTGGTTTTTGGGTCACACCAGGCAATGGGTGTGATGGGATGTCGGGATTTGAACCAATGACCTTCTGCATGAAAGGCAAACGCCTTACCTCCATGCTATCT
>PVKC010042401.1:0-11967 GCA_004027635.1 Crocidura indochinensis | reverse complement strand
TATTCTCCAACTAGTCCCACTGAACTCCATATAATTGTCCATAGTTTGATCTATTGTTGTATAGAAAAGGGTGCCAGAATGTGGAATCATCCTGTGAAATTGGGACAGTGCTACAAGAAAACTGCCTTTGGGTATCACAAGAAATGTTCCCTGAATACCACTCTTCTATATTGTCCTTGCAAACTAATAATCAAAGCCAATGGAGCTCTCACACACTTTCCCTCTTCCCCTTCATGAACTGCACAAACTCTTCCTCTGTCCAGTCACAGGGAATTGATCCTGTCAATCTTCCCAAATGCATGATGTGTAACACCCCCCTTCCAATCCTCCAACTGGCACATATCATGCAGGCTGTAGGCATCATGTCCACAGGACTAAGTCACTCTTCCATCATGGTCAGGCCTTCAGGATTTCTTCAGAACCCAAACCATTCAGGCCAAAAACCTTCTTTGCCATCTGTATATTTTCTACATGATTTATTGATCAGGGCATAAAACAGGGCGGAATGTTACTGTAAGGAGATAACAGTTAAGAAAACTAAATAGTCTTCACCCATGTGATCCCAGTTTCTTTCCTGTTATATAAAAGCCCAGAACTCACTGAACATCAAAGGTCTTCATTTCAGTCTGGCATATGGTCCCTTACGACAAACAGCAGTACTGGGGATATGGTATAAGGCCTTACCTGCAAGTTCAGGAGCCCCCTACACCCCCATCCAAAAACCCACTGTCTCTTGAGTATCTCAAATTTCAGTTCCATTTTAGTCACATGGAGGTAAGGCCTTTGCCTTTCATGCAAAAGGTCATCGGTTCGAATCCTGGTGCCCCATATGGTCCCCCGTGCCTGCCAGGAGCAATTTCTGAGCATGGAGCCAGGAGTAACCCCTGAGCACTGCCAGGTGTAACCCAAAAACAAAAAACAAAAAAAAACAAAAAACAAAAAACAAGATCATTTTCAAAGAAAAGACATCACTTGAGACAAAAGTTAAAAACTATTCTAGCCACCTTGTCTTTAAGCTTCTTGTCTTGTCTTTAATCATCTGGGAGTGTCAGTTTCATGGTTTTGTCAAAGTCTTTTGCACAGAGATATTAAATGTTCAAAATTACTTCCTGTTGGAGTGGGAAAGTGATAAAAAAAAAAAGATTGGGAATCCCTTCGAGCCAAAGATACAGTGGTTTGTTGGAGGGTTTGCTCTGGATTAGGCAAATTTTGTCATTGACTCCTCACAAAGTCTGTTCCCTTTGACATGTTGCATCTCTTTCAAAACTGCTGATTAAGTGGGCTACAGTTATACATATCTGATGTCAACATTTGAAAGTGCCACACCCAGGATGTGACATTGAAATCAAATGCCCTCCAGTGCAGTCCAAGAGTGTACTGTTGGGTGGGATTGGCTATAGCTGACTGAGGCCAGTAGCAGTAGAAATAGCCAAGAATATTAGACCCATTTGGAAAATTCCGATTCACCTTTGAACATTGTCCCATTTATTTTTAGTCTGGATATTTCTTTGTTCAAGAGACCACAGAAGATGATATGATCAATGAGAAATTATACAGTTTATTGCACTCCTTAGAAGAGTAGGGTTTGTGAGTTATGAAAAGATTTCCTGCCTAGTGTCCTTCAACGTCTGACACCCTTCTAAGATGGGGCAGGAAATCATGGGTTCTCCTGTGGCTCCTCCCTGACCAGAGCATCACAGAATGGTAGGAGAATTTCAGTGTGACCCAAGAAAGTCAGGAAATGGAAACCAGAGGCTAAAATTAATGGAGGACTCTTACAAAGGGCACTGGGACCATGCAAGGCAGAGATCAGGAGCTTCCATATTATCAATTGATCTAGAGAATAGGGGGCGACAGACTTCAGAGAAGGATTCACAGGTTTCTATATCACAACTTTGGAATCTTTATGTGTTGGGGGATGTTGAACCCCTTTGTGGTGAGTTTCAGGATTTTCATCTTTAAATTTAGTAATCAGAGCCACTAGTGGGTTTTTGGCAGCCCCCGGATCTGTGCTTCCAAAACTCCAATTCTTGTCTTATCTAAAGTCCCAAATTTAACATAAGCTATTATTACTATCTGGACAATTGTCTCTCCCTTTTTGAAAGTCGTTAATGACTACAATAATCTGTCCCTTTGAATCTGAATCAATGACACCTGTGGTTACTGATATACCTTTTATGTTAAGGGGACTTCTGCCCAAAATCAAACCCATTGTATCTGGGGGTGGTGGTCCCACTATGCCTGTGTGTAACATGTAAGGGCATTCTCCTGGGTAAATTGTAATGTCCTCCAGGCAAGTTATATCAAGCCCAGAACTACATGTATTAATTCATGAATTGAGATTAATCTTCTTGGGTTGGGCTGGGAAGAATTACAGTTTGGTGACTTTGCCCCTGATTTGAAAGGGCCTGGGGATTGGCCCTGTAGGTGTTTCCCTGTTTCATAAATGTAATTCCTGGAGGAGCTGAATTTAACAAAAGATGATAATTCCTTGTAATATGCCCCTGTTTTCCACAAATCCTGGTATCATGCAATATTATGTTCCCTGAGCATGCCAGGAGAAGTTTCTGAGCTCAGAGCCAAGAATTACACCTGACTGTCACCTGGTGTGACTGAAAAACAAAAATATAAACAAAAGGTGCTTGATTTCTCCTGCTCACCCTGCTCTGGTAGAATCCACAGCCACTTACCAAGCACCTCCAGTGCTCATTTATGTGATTTTCCTGAAAGAGAAAGGGCAGTAGGAAGAGGTCCTAATAAGTAATAATAATAGTAATAGTGTGGGAAGAAATCTAGCCCCATCTTCTTTATGCTGAATTACCTCAAAGTCTCAGGTCAAGACAGGCTAAATGAAAATAGGATCAGAGCAAGGCCAGACTTTCTCTCAGAAACTGGCCAGATGGGAGAGCCAGGCTGAGTTGGCAACACAGAAACTCAAACCAACCTGGAACCCAAAAGTGCTTTAGTCCAAGAGCCCAGAAAGTACTACAGACAGGCATGTGAAATGTCTTCTCATTCCTCCCTATGACTTCAGGAGTTCAGCTCACACAATCAGCTATGTGATCATTTGAGCACGTCAGCAGAACTCAGGAATCAAACAGGGAACAGTGCAAATCCCACCCACTAATCTCCACCCTGTAATCCCAGCCAGGCCTATTCATGTCGTGATAGTCTTCCATTATTTGATCGATGATTTGGATAGAAAATTGTGCAAAAATGTGAAATCATCCTGTGATATTGTGACAGTGCTAAAAACGAAACAAAACAAAACAAAACAAAAACTACTGTTGTGTATACCAGAAATGTTTCCCAAACACCTCAGTTCAGCATTGTCCTAACCAGCTAAAAATCAAAGCCATTGGATTTCTCAATATTTTCCCTATTCCTCTCTATGAACTGCCCAAAATCTTCATCCATTCACAGGGGATTTATCCTGTCACTCTTTCCAAATGCATGATGTGTCACAGACCACAGACCTCCTGAATCATCTCTTTCAGGATGTAGATACCATGTCCACAGGATTCAGCAACCCTTGAAACATGTTCAGGTCTCTCAATAGGTCTACTGATCCCCAGCCAGCCAGGCCAAGAAACTTCCTTTGCCATTTGTACAGTTTCACTGGATTTATTGATCAGGGTGGAAATCTGGATGTATTTTACCTTAAGGAGATGACAGTCATAAAATTCAAATATTCTTCACCCATGTGTCCTCATTTCCTTCCCTATACTACAGAAGCCACAACTCACTGAACATCAAAGGTCCCAAATACTTTTTTGGACAGTGACTACTGCAAGACCTGTACCAATATTGGGGCCATGGTATAAAGCCCTCACTTGGCAGTGGAAGTGCCCCCGAAACCCTCATCTAAAAATTCACTGTTTCCCAAGTAGCTACATTTACAGTTAAACTGCCCAAATTGCAAGATCATTTTCAATGAAAAGACCCCGTATGAGACAAAACTTCAATACTCCCTATTTCCTCCATGCCTGAGAGCTTCTTTGCCTTCACTCCGCCTGAAGGGTCAGCCTCATGGATTTGTCAAAGTCTTTTGAGCAGAGATATTAAATTTTAAACAGCACTTTCAATGGGAAGTGGAATGGTGATAGAAAAATTGGGAATTCTTGGCCGTCAAAGATACAGCTGTCTGGAAAATGGTTTGCTATGGGGCCACAGAGCTGAGATCCCTGGAATTAGGAAGACTTTGTGTTAGACTTCTCAGAGCTTCTGTTCTCTTTGACTGTTGTGCTTCTCTTTCAACACAGCTGATTGAGTGGGCTACAATTATACAGATCTGAAGTCAATATTTGAAAGTGTCACACCCAGGATGTGACATTGAGGGACAGTCCCCTCCTGTCCTGTCCCTGACCCCAGGGTGTGCTATTGGGTGGGGGTTGGCCCTAGCTGACTGAGGCCAGATTGGACCTACTTGAAAAAAAAATCTGACTCCCCTTAAACAGTATTCCATATGTTTTTAGTCTGTAGAATTTTCAGCTCATGAGAGCCCAGAGGATGGAATGAATCGACGAGAAATTGTACAGTTTTTTTGCACTCCTTGGAAGAGCAGGGTTTGTGAGTTAGGAAAAGGTTTTCTGCCTAATGTCTTTCCCTCAATGATTGACACCATTCTAAGATGGAGTAGAAAACCATGGGGATCCTGGGGCCATTCCCTGACCAGAGCAACACAGGAAGGGAGGAGAATTTCTGCTTGACCCAGGAACCAGTCAGAATATGGAGACCAGAGTCAAAAGTCCTTTGATACCTCATGCAAAGGGCCCCAGAACCATCAAGGTTGAGTCCAGGATCTTCCTCCTATCAATGGAACTAGAGAACACAGAGCCACAGACAACAGAGAAGGGTCCACAGTGTCTATGTAACGTCTTGGCAAATTTTATCCAGTGCTCTACAACACGAGTCCTGTCCTGGTCGGTGCCTGTCCTATCTCCAGGAGCTGGTTATTACTGTGTTAGTAGTCACCGTGTCCCACAGCTGATGAAACAGTGTAGGGAGCCATGAGACTGTCATGAACTTGACCAGAAGATGGCTCACTTGCATTCTTATCATTCAGCATTTCTAGATTTTGAAACCATGTTCCAATGTTGTCCACAGGCTCTAGTTCCTGTTTACTAGCAGCTATCTTGGACAGCAGAAATTCTTCAGTATTTGGTTCCCCTATGATCAGAGAGAGGAATATTAGACAGGGTGTGTGTGTGTGTGTGTGTGTGTGTGTGTGTCTATGTGTGTGTATTGTGTGTTTGTGTCTTTGTATGTATGGTGGTACAGCAATCTTCTGAAAAGAGGAGCCTGACATGGACATCTTTATACACAACTTGCAAACTCAATCCAGGCTTCATTATTCTTTGAGGAGAAAATCCAGAAACCTTTCCTTGAGACATTTCTCTCAAGTGTGCATATCACTGAGATAAGGGCAGAGCGGGGAGATAAGCATGATCCAGGCAATAAGATGCCTGATTTCTCCTGCTGTCCCTGCTCAGACCGAATCCACATCCACTTACCAAACACCTTGCTCATTGATCTCGTTCCCCTAAAAGAGAGAAAAATGGCAAAAGGAAGAGGTCCTAAGGAGTAATGGCAATAGTCTGAGAAGCAATCTCTCCCTTCCCTCTTCATGATGCATTACCACAAGGTCCTGGTCAGGACAGGTTGAGTGAAAGTAGGTTCAAAGCAAGGCAAACTTTGTCTCAGAAATGGGCCATGATGTTGGATCTCAGTGACATCAGGCACCCAATGTCTCTGGGAGAATCGGGAGACTGAGATTTCACCATCTTGAAATCTGAGCCCACAGATGGGATTTCCTGCTTTCCTGCTTCCCACAAAGGCTATGTTGCTGAGTTGGCAACATAGAAACTCAACCCAACCTGGAGCTCGACAGTGCTCTAGACCAAGAGCCCAGAAAGAGCCCAGACAGGCATGTGGAATGTCTGCTCATTCCTCCCTTAGACTCAGAGCTGTAGCTCATATGTCACCTGTGTGATGATGTGAGGAGGTCTGCAGAGCTCAGAAATCAGGACAGAGACCTGTGCAAATGCCGCCCATTCATCTCAAATCTGTTCTCCCAGCCCAGGCCTACTCACCTCCAGATAGTTTTCCATGGTTTGATCAATGATTTGGATAGAAAAGGGTGCGAGAATGCAAAATCATCCTTTGAAATTGGAACAGTGCTACTAGAAAACTGCTTTTGGGTATCACCAGAAGTGTTCCCCGAATGCCTCTCTTCTGCATTGTTCTGACCAACTAAGAACCAGAGCCACTGGAGCTCTCACACATTTTCCCTATTCCCCTCTATGAACTGCACAAACTCTTCAACTGCCCAGTCACAGGAGACTGATCCTGTCAATCCTCCCATATGCCTAATTTGTCAATACCCCCCCCATACCAGTCCTCCTGCTGGCACATATCATGCAGTTTGCAGGCTCCATGTCTACAAGAGTCTAATCCACCCCTCCTTCCATCATATTCAGGCCTTCAGGACATCTTCTGAACCCAAACCAGCCAGGTCAAGAATATTCCTTTGCCATTTGTGTTGTTTCTATTGGTTTTATTGATCAGGGTACAAACATGAATGTATGTTACTATAAGGAGTCCATGGTCATTGAGTCAAAATATCCTTCATCCATGTGTTCCCAGTCCCTTTCTTATCCTATAAGAGCCCAGAACTCAGTAAATATCAAAGTACCCCAACACTTCCTGGGACAGTGGCTGCCTCAGACAGCACCAACACTGGGACTATATTATATTATTATATTATATATGATTATATTGTATTATATATTACTTGTCAGTGCAGCAGTTTACTAAATCCTCATCAATAAAGAAGCCCACTCTCTCCCGAGTAGCTAAAATTTTCAGTGAAATTTTGGTTGTATTACAAAAAGTTTTCAATGAAAAGATGCCACATGAGACAAAAGTTCAATAGTCCCTATGGCCTCCTTATCTCCAATTTCTTTGCCTTCACTCTCCCTGAAGGGTCAGCCTCATAGTTTTTTCAAAGTCTTTTGGACAGAGCTATTAAATTTTCAAACGCATTTACTGTGTGGAGTGGAAAGGTGATAGAAAAAATGATAATCGTTCGAAGCCAAAGATACAGCTGTCTGGAGCAGGGTTTGCTATGAGGCTACAGAGCTGAGATCCCTGGAACTATGAAGAGTTTGTGTTTGGCTCCTTAGAACTTCTGTTCCCTTTGACAACTTCTGTTCCCTTTGACAGGTTGCTTCCCTTTCAACATTGCTGATTCAGTGGGCTACAATTATACAGATCTAAAGTCAACATTTGAAAGTGCCACACCAGGATGTGGAAAATGCCACACCCAGGATGTAGAAAATGTGGAGGGAAAATGCCCTCCAGTCCAGTCCCTGACTCAGGCCCTGACTGAGGCCAGCAGAAGAAACAGCCAATATCTTCAAATATTTAAACATTGTCTCATATATTTTTAGTCTGAATATTGTGCACAGAGAATGGTGCACATTAACGAGAAATTATACAGTTTTTTTTCAAGAGCAGGTTTGTGAGTTAGGAAAAGGCTTCCTGCCTAGTGTCCTTCCCTCAATAACTTACACCCTTCTAAGATGGGGCTCCTGGTAATCCTCCCTGACCAGAGCAACACAGGAAGGTAGGAGAATTTCTTCTTGACTTAGGAAACAGGCAGGAATGGAGACCAGAGGCAATAATCCATGGAGACCTCGTGCACATGGCCCCAGAACCATACAAGGCAGTAACCAGGATCTTCCTACTATCGATGGAACTAAAAAAACAGGGGGCCACTGACTCTAGAGAGGTTCCCCAGGGTTCCTTGATACACCTTGGCAAACTTTATCCAGTGCTCCAGCATGCGAGGCATGTCCTGGGCTCTACCTGTCATGTCTTCCAGGAGTTGGTTACTACTGTTGTAGTGACTTGATTAAATTGTGCCACCACTGCCTCGATAGTGGTGTTCATGTACTTTATGTTGTCTCTCTTTTGGTATGAGATATTTCCCAGGAAGTATTGGGGCATTGCCATTTGGAACAGCTCCTAGGATAAGGAGACTGTCATCAGGATTTACCTCAGCTCAGTATAGTCTTATTATAGTATATAATATATATTATAACATATATACTATATAGTATAGTCTCAATATAGTTGGAGATGCAACTGCAGCTTCTGAATTCCCCATGTGGAAGTGGCCTGGGTTTGCTGCTACCTGAAGGTGCACATTCAGGAACCCTTGGGCCTCAGTGACCAGAGTTATATTTTCACTACCCCCTCCTTGTCTATAGTTATATAGTCAATCTACTTCTATGTCCTCCACCTCAGGGTGTCCCCAGCCTTCGTATCCCCTCTGTTCCACCCCATTAAGAGACATATGGGCCAGGGGTAGGACACCATGTACTTGGTCTCCCTGCTAGTGGTGACCCCACAAGGCAATTTCTAAGGGCTGAGGCTGCCTTGATTCCTGGTAGAAGAACAGGAAGCAGAAAATTGGTTGTCCATTGGGAACTCAGGCCCCCTAATACCTAGCCACATCAGTGTCCCTCCAATGGGCTTTTCTATCTCTCTGATGGTCTCTGTGTTTAGTTCTGTCCAGCCCTGTCTCTTTTTCCCGGGGACACCAATGGCACTGGTAGTAGGACGGTTGAGGGGTAGGATACAGAGAAGTGAACCTTTAGGGCAGGAGGCCTGTGGAGGAAACACTGGGCTTATGGAGAGAGGCCTATGCTGGTCCACCCAAAACCTTGTGCTCACTGTATCCATCCATGTTATGCTGGGACATCGGCTTGGTAGAGAAGATTAGAAAGTCTGCGCAGGTTGGCTCTGCAGTTGAATCTGGCTTCCCCTCTTTTGGGAGAGCTCCATGAGCTTTTCCTGGAACAGCAGGTGATGCTGAGCATGTCTGAAACGCTACTTCTGGTTCTCCTTATGAATTCCAGGTACTCAGATATTGCCAGATATCCGAACGCTCCCGTGGTCACGGGGGGCTCAGCAGCACAGGCTTTAACCCTGTTGCTTCTGAGGGGTCCTTGATCATGGTCTCTTCATAGAGGACTGAGGAAGCTGGTGACTCATTAGCAGGCATTGGAGCAAGAGCAAAAGGACATGTGTCAGGGACTCTGGACTGGTAGACAGGGTTCACTGTAGGAAAGAGCCCCGAGAAGACAGAAAGCCCAGTCCTACCTCCTACCTGATCTTGGCCCAGGGCAGGCTCCTTACATTGTGGCTCTGGTTTCCTGGACTCAATATCTTCCAAGTGAGCCACCGGCTTCAATTTGTTGCCATACACATTGGTCTGTATGCAGGCTCTTGGGATCTTGATGTAATGGGTCCACTACAGACTGCTAGCGTCTTCCATAGATCCAGGATCCCAGATATGTATGTAATGAGTTGGGAGGAGCATGAATGGAGGAGACTCAGATTCCTGGAATTCCTTCATTACATGCCCCATGCCCCAGCCAGACATGTTCACCTATGCATTAGTTCTTGCAGGTCCTTATGGGGGATGGTGAAGAGCAGCCCTTGGATAATTGCAGAAAAGATCCTGGAGAGGATTGATGCTGGGATTCCATTAAGTAAGCTAACAAAAGTTTGAATGGTCACTATCTTAACTTTTTGCATGTCACATGTTTTGGTAGCACACGGGCCTGACCTATGCGCAGTCTGTGTGGAAGGAGAGACAGAGTCAGGGAAAGCTCTGTGAACCAGCAGGGGATCTGCTCAGAAAGTCCAGCACCTCAGAAAAGTAGCAAATCAGATGCAGGAGTCCACATAGAGATGTTCCTGGTATACAGATATTGGGACATATCAAGAAATCTATAAAGACAATCTAGGGGCTCTTCTAGAAAGTGAAAAGGAATTTAGAGCTTGTCTGTGGTTCTAGATTCAAAAGCCTGGCAGGTACAGAGTCTCTGAGGGCACCTGATGTTCCTCCCTTCTTGCTACAGTAGAGATGGCCAATACCTTTAGTCATGCTGAGTTCAGCTTCCTTGGTACCTAAGACCACCTCCATGAAAATTACTAAGTAATGGCAATATTTCTGTACTGCTGTAACCTGTGTGATGACTCCTCAGTTATTTCTTTATAAACTAATTTAATTTCTATTCCTTTTTAATATACAATGTGATGATTTGTAACGATCAGAAAATATCTTCAGGTACCTTAGAGCTGACTGATCTCTTGGGTTCTAAGTCTCAAAGTTGAAACAAGAACAGAAAACATGAAGATATTTGATATATTGTGAAGGTCAAGGCTAATAAACATTTTTGTGCCATTCCTGTCACTCTGAACATTTCCTTCCTTAAATATCACTTCCATAGGTCTCTTAGGATCCTGATTTCTTTGTTATCCATCCCCATCGCCATGATATTAGAAAGTCATTTTATGGCCCCAGGAGAGCATTTGTATGTGAGTCTATATCCTGACCACTTCCAAGTCCTGACGCTGGCTATGGAGACTACCTGTTCCCTCACTTGCCTTATGATGATGCTTGACTTGTTTGGTGGAGTTGTCAACAATCTGGTTATTTATGAAATCGTAGAAATTATATCCATTCAGGAAATTCTTAGTTATTGGCTCAGTTGATCTCTTTAAGAAATGGCAGTAACCAAATCAGGAAATTTAGTCTCTGCCACAGATGGGCACAGCCCTAAAAATTATGGTCCCAAGTTAAGGTACCAACAGCCACTAAATCAGACAGCATATTTGAGGATTCATGGTTTCCTCATTGGGATGTGATCTTCAACTCCGCCATTACCACTTGCCATTTATGCCAGCTGGGATTCAATAACGGACACACCTGAATGTCTATTATCTACTTCCTGAGTTGGGAAAACCCTTTAACAACTTCCTTCTTCATCTCAGGAACTCTATTTCTGCACTTTCTCCCTTTATAAAATATAGTCTCTCACACACATACAACAAACACACACGGAAAGAAATCTATCTGAGATTTCTTAGGTAGCATCATGTCTATAAACTGGCTAGTACTACTAGTCTGCTTTGGGTTTTCTATATTTGCCATTGGACTTTTTTTTTTTTGCCAATTCTTCCACAAACCTAACCTTCTTGACTACTTTGAGCAGGAGGACTCGCATTCTGGGCTCTCCTATGCCAAAACTCTCTTTTCACAGGAAAATAGCAGTGAAACATGTTCATTCTTTTTATTTGTTTTTTGTTTTTGTTTTTTTGTGGGGGAGCCACACCAGTGATACTCAGGAGTTACTCATGGCTCTGAACTCAGAAATCGCTCCTGTCTTGGGGAACCATATGGGATCCTGGGGATCGAACCCAGGCCTGTCCTGGGTCAGTCACATGCAAGGCAAATGCCACCACTGCACTATCACTTTGGTCCCACATATTGTCTCTTAACTGTTTCTTGCCACGTGAGCAGACGGTGTTGATCAGTTGAGCCTGTCACTAAGGCAGTGAAGTCTAGTTTCTAAGACTTCATCTGCTTTTTTGTTTGTTTGTTTGTTTGTTTGGGGGAGGGTCACACCTGGCAGAGCTCAGGGGTTACTCCTGGCTGTGTGCTCAGAAATCTCTCTTGGCAAGCTTGGGAGACCATATGGGATGTTGGGATTCGAACCACCATCTTTCTGCATGCAAGGCCAATGCTTTATCTCAATACTATCTCTCCGGCCCCTTCATCTGCTTTTTTTCAGTCAGACCTGTAAACTAACTAGTGCCTGTTAACCTAGTAAAATAACTAGGTCCTGATTTGAACTGAACACTGATTGGCTTCTTGTCTTCCTGTTCAGTGAGTGCACTAAAACTCTAATAAAGTCATTCATATATTCCTTAATTTCCCAAAATGCATACTCGGAATCCATTTTTAAATATCCATTCTAGGAACATCTCAAATTATGGGAAATGCTAAAACTTTTGTTGAATACATATTATTCAAAGTCAAATTTGATTTGTCTATATCTTAGAATATGACAACCTCTAGTTTATAAATATCACCTAAATAGCTCCTGGTAG
>PVKC010042400.1:0-11963 GCA_004027635.1 Crocidura indochinensis | reverse complement strand
TATTATGTGGGCTGAAAGATAAGTACAGGCCTGGGTCTAAATTAGACACATTGTTTTCTTTAAAGAAATTTCTCCTAGGATATGGAAAGATAGTATAGCCTCCCAGATAGAGCTATATTGTCTAATTTGATCCACAGGAGCACATATCACTACCAGGAGAGATCCCTGAGCACAGACTCATGATTAAACCCTGACTACCACCTCAAAAAAAGAGAGAGAGAAACAAAAAAAGGGAATTTAAAAGAGAGTGAAAGAGAGAAGCAAAATGTCTGCAGCAGCTACAAGTGGGGTTGGTGGGTGGAAGGGAAATTTTGGACATTGGTGGTGGAAAAATTGCACTGGTGAACGATGGTATACATTCAATGACTGAAACTCAATTATGTAATTTTATAACCAAGTGACTTAAATAATTAAAAACAAAGAAAAAAGATAAGGAAAAAGAAGAAGGATGAATAAGCCTTATCTGAGATTAAATATCATTAGCTTCTACAAAAAATACCCTCACGTTTAAATAATTTTTGAGCCCTAACCAAAAATCAGTCCAGGATAACAACACAAATCAAAAGATAATTCATTTGGTCTTTTATTACATCTTCCCTTAATTTGAGAGCTACTAACAGTTGTAAAGAAAGAAGGGATAGAAAAGCTAATAGAAAGATAGCTCAATTTGAAAATAAGTTTGTATTTATGGAAGCATGGAAAATGGAAAAATTTTGTTGCTTTGTTGAAATTGTGATATTTAGGGGCCGACGAGGTGGCACTAGAGGTAAGATGTCTGCCTTGTAAGCGCTAGCCAAGGAAGGACCACGGTTCAATCCCCCAGAGTCCCATATGATCCCCTCAAGCCAGAGGTAATTTCTGAGCACTTAGCCAGAAGTAACCCCTGAGCATCAAATGGGTGTGGCCCCAAAAAACCAAAAAAAAAAAAATGTGTTATTTAGATACTGTTGATCCTTGTATTACATTAGAAAATTTAGAGAAATCATAAATTCTGCCCAAATTTTCAAACAAAATTTGAAGAAAACCTAATTCTTATTTTTTTTTTTTTTGTGGTTTTTGGGTCACACCGGCAGTGCTCAGGGGTTACTCCTGGCTCCATGCTCAGAAATTGCTCCTGGCAGGCACGGGGGACCATATGGGGCACCGGTATTCGAACCGATGACCTTTTGCATGAAAGGCAAACGCCTTACCTCCATGCTATCTCCCGGGCCCCAGAAAACCTAATTCTATAGCTTATATTTAAATGTCACTCAAGATAAAAAGAGTCAAAAATAAGTTGGTCTGGTAACCTATATCATAGATTTTTCTTATTCAGCAAAATTATTACATAAAAGCCTATTAAATTTAAAGATGACAAGTAAAGTTGTGAAAATAGGTATTTTGTTAACTCAAAATTCTGCTGTATAAAATCATACTGAACTGACTGAGAATAATTTTATTTATAAGTTTACATAAATATCTAGAATAGTTACACATATTAAGAGAGTAAACAAAATGAAATCAAGTCAATAAATGTTTAAAGCTTTGATTATGTCATTTAAGTTGTTCTTAATTTTAGCAACTCTTTCAGTGTAAACATTTTATTACAACAATTCATAATCTATTCAGCATATAAAATCACAACGTGATGCCTGACTAAATTCTATTTTCAAAATTTTTTGTGTTAACTATAAACAAGAAAATTCATGGGAAAAAAAGATCAGAAATTACCACATTATGTATTACAGCCATTTATTTGTGGAAATGGAGCATGAAATAAACTATTTAGTTCATTAACTCAAGTAGGAGAGCATTGTTCAAGCATGTTGTCCATTAATCATTGATAACCACTGTTTAGCATGCAGCTATGCATGACTGCAAACATGGCTAAATAATGGAGAATTCTCATAAAAATCACAGTGTATGCAAGTAATATGTATGATTTATCACAGTACTTTTGGCAGAGCCCATGGGAAGATCTTAGAATAGAGATTAATTCCATAGTAAATCCTTACATGTTTTAGAAAACAACTTAAGTAGTCAAATATTGTCCTCACTATTTTTGTTTGTATTTTATGTCAAGTAAAATTTAAAGTATTTATGTAACCAGTTAAACCATATTTCCTGCTAGTATTTATTTATTATTCTCCATCAGTTCTTGGAATAACTATGATTTCTTGTAAAGAGCCATCTCCTAATGAGCATTGCTAAACATTTTATCAGTAATACTAGAAAGGAAAAGTGTACAGGGTTAAAATTGTCATTATCCTCAGTTTTGAAAGTTTAGTTAACTGATTTTACTTTAAAGGTAAAATAGTGATTAATGTTTTGTCCTCAGGATTATCAATAAATAATTTACAATAGTAATACAACCACTTTCCAAAGATTATCAATTTTAAGATATTATCAATATTGAAAATAGTGAAATATTAAAATGTCAAAGTTCCAGACAAAAATAAAATAATATATATATAAATAACTAGGAGAATATTATATAATTCAACAATAGAGCTCATTCTTACATGATAAACAAAAGAAACATAACCGAAAGATTATATACTATATAACAACATTATATAAAGTAAAATAAAATACACAACAATAGGTACCAGGGCTGTGATGTAGGACATAAGGCATCTGCCTTGCACGCACTAGCCTAGAACAAACTGTGGTTAGATCCCCTGGTGTTCCATGTGGTCCCCCAAGACAGGAGCAATTTCTGAGCGCATACCCAGGAGTAACCCCTGAACGTCACTGGGTGTGGCCCCAAAAACAAAAACAAAAAACAACAACAAAAAAAACTAAAATGTATAGTTAAAAGTCAGGATATGATTACTTTTGGTACAGATAATCCTAATAAGGATAATTAGTGATGAACATAAGAAATGTTTCTGGGACAGTGGTAATAATCTATTTCTTGAACTTTGTGCCCATCTAAATGTATGTTGAATTTATAAACGTTCAATGAATTGGGTAGGTTCAGAATAGTAGGAAAATTGCTTGTCTTGCATGTGGTTGGCCTAGGTTTTATTGTCAGTAGCCCCATCTGTCCCTGCAAGCACTGCCAGGGCTGATTCCTGAATGCAGAACCAGTAATAATATAATCCCTAAGCATTGCTTAATGTATCCCCCAATTTTTTTTCAAGAAAATGTATACAATTTTCTGTATATATACTATACCTCAACAAAATGTTTTTGCACTCATACTTGGAAAGACACAAAATTGGAGGTTAATTATAACAAAGCTATCCAGTCCACCTTAAGGTAGTTCTTAAGATTGAAGAATAGATAACAGCAAAACAGATAGAAGATTCAGAGAGACATTACAGGTTCTTGTCTAACTTGCTGCTACAGGTGCAGCTGTGCTTCAAATCTGCATGGCATATAGTTCCCCCAAAACAGAACCAACTGTTACCTCTGAGCACTTCCAGACTGAGGCAAAACAAGCAAACAAAAAAACATGGTAGGACCAGAGAAATAGCACAGCAGTAGGGCGTTTACCTTGCACCCAGCCAATTCAGGACAGACAGTGGTTCGATTCTTGGCATCCCAAATGGTCTGAGCCTGCCAGGATTTCTGAGATAAGAGCCAGAAGTAACCCCTGAGTGCTTCTGGGTGTGATTCCAAAAAAAGCATGGTAACTGACAATTATATGATGAAATAAGAAAAAGTTCCACTATTAATATTTACTCTTGGTAGTTAGAAAATACTTGCAGTTGAGGCAGTATTGGCATTTCTCGAGGGTACATTTTTTTCCAAGTTGCTTTTAAATTCTAGAACCATGAGAAATGTAGTATAAAAAAGGTAATTTAGAGTGATGTTTTTAAGACAGAAAATATAAATTTTCTATCCTCTTCCCCACAAAGAACAATAAATTTGACAATCATTCTTGTGCAGGAGAGTTTGTACGTATGTCTAAGAATCATAAAACATAGAAGCTTCAGCACATTGATATAACAAAAGAAAAGATGATGATGAGATTAGCTACTCTGAAGAGAAATGTAGACTGAAGGAAACAACATTTTCTAATGAAAAACCGATAATTAAAGCCTTTAAAATACATGAAATTCAAAAGCAAGATGATACTGCCAAAGTAATATCATAGATATCGTAGAGAGAACAGGGGTTCCTGGATACAAAGGGTGAACATCCTACGGTGGTACCTCCGTGCTGAGTCTCACGAGGCACCATACTCAGCTTGCATCATGAAAATGTCCGGATATAACTCTTTAACATATCCTTTATCTCTAGATTATGCCTTCCTTTAGGACCTGAAGGCATGACCAGTCAGACCATCGAAGCAACTGTGACCTACAGATTTTTACTAAGGGCCTAAGCATCGAACACGTTCAAGCAAACTAACATGCCCTTGCTCTTTTACCCTCTCTTCTCATTACTTCATATTTTTGTTACTGTTGTTGTTTAATTGTTGGTTTGTTTTGTTCTGTTTTGTTTTCCCTTTTCTCTCTTCTCATCTCCCTCTGCTTCCACCTTCTCCTCCTCATCATCAATTCAATCTAGGTCAAATAAAAAACACACGGTTACCTCCTCTATAGGAAAGGAAAGAAAGCTGATATAAAGGGTGCTGTGGACAATACTGCAAAGAGTAAACACCTATATAGATAGACCTAACTAACACAATGGCTAGTACTCAAGACACGAAATCTATACATATCCAAAAGTTGATCCATTAGTTTCCTTTCTTTACAAGTACTATAACTACCTATCTTTCTTTACTCAGCGGATCTCTTGCCCTCCCCACCTCTCTACATTAATATATACTGAAGCTATATGTTTATATGGGTGCAGGAGCACACAGAGATAGGAATCCTCCTTAAGAGACAAACCTAAACCACAAAAATCTATACCTATACCCTATATAACCCCTCCCACGTACTATCCCCTCTTCCCCTCAGAAGTCTATCACTTCACACCTTAATCCAATCCCCGATATCCCCACTTTGTTGTAACCCTCAGCTCTTAACCCACTAGGCATCAATACCAACCTCCTACATCAACGAAGCAGTACCCAGTTCCCAAGTGAAGAAACACCCATTCAAGTTCACACCTCGTTCCTGGCAAGAAAATACAACCAACACCCCAACTGACTCATGCAGTGTGGCCCTCCTAATCACCTTTCCCTATTGTGGACTGTGGCTTAATACCGGATAAGCTCCAAAAGGACTCCCATTGCAAGAACCCTACCCAGAACCTCCCAGCGTGGAGCCCACACCTCATGAGGAAATCTCAAAAGACAATGGGGAAGCCTATACTATCATCATAAGTATAGACATATATAACACTACCTCTTATACTGTTTCTCCCCAAATGTAAAGTAATCTCCTGTATCACTTTCTCCCTTTTTCTTTGTTTTTTTCCCCCTATTGTTCGTTTTTTTTTTTTCGGTTTCATTTTAATTTTTGTTTTGTTTTGTTCTACTTTTTGTTTTTTGATTTGATTTGTTTTGTGCTTCTTTTGGGGTCACAACTGGCAGTGCTTGGAGGGTGCTCCTGGCTCTGTGCTCGGAAGTTGCCCCTGGTGGGCATGAGGACCATATGGGATGCCAAGATGTGAGCTACTGTCCTTCTGCAGGAAGGACAGATGCCTTGCCTCCATGCTATCCCTCCTGGCCCCACTTTATTCCTTTAATTATGTCTTTTATTTAATCCTTTTTTTCTTTAAAGAAACTCTTTTTTCTTTAGATATGTCTGAACATATATATTTTTAGTTTTTGTCATGGGTCTGTTTTCTTCTCTCTTCACCCCCAGATCCACCAGCAATATAATGTAGCAACACTTCTTCCTGCAAAGGCATATTAAAAATAGGGGAAATTTTACCTGCAAAATCAAGTCTTATCTACTAGGGATAAGAACTTATACTTTTTTACAACATAGGGACATCTCCCACCCTGAATGTAAGTCATGGGGGACCAACCTAGACTCCAAGGAAATAGGCACCGACCATCCAACCTTGACTCCTGGATCCCAGACATAGAAATCACAGAGTTCTCCACAACAGCTCCAGGAACCAAGTCCCCTCCAGGGCATTCATAATACTGCTCTGACGCCAAAGTACACCAGCTCTATATTGATAACCTGACAATGAGGAAATGGGAACAAGTTATCCTTCCTCACCAGCCAATGATAAGACAAAATCAGAAGACATGTCACCCTTTGATCTGTGCAAAAACCAAGATTGCTATATACAGATGACTGGTTATTACAACAAGGGCTAGGCAATACACATCCCGGGATCAACAACAACAGCAACAAAAAGCTCTAATCTAACTTTTGGTCTACAATCTGTTCAACAAACAAGATCCAATTCCAGAGGTCTAACTGAGATAACCGCAAGTGAACGAGTCTTCCAGAAACATAACGAAAGACTCTGTCCCAGGCTCCATCCTAGGAGCAACATAATGACCAAGAAACCAACTACAGAAGATAAATAAAATGACACTGAAGAAGCAGAACTGCTAGAACCACAAAGAAAGCCTTCATCATAAACTCCATTCCTTGAGCTGCACAGTCACCAAGATCTCTAGATACAGAGGACTGATTTTACCATCCATGACGAAACAGAAGTCTTCCATACACCACGAAAGCACCAAGGGGAGAGTAAAGGATTATGCAAGGAGTCTATAGTTAATCCCATGACAGTATACTTCAGGGATGGAGAAATCCTGTATCTCCTAGACCAAGGGAATTCCCTCTATAATATCCCCAATAATTACTGTGCCTATGCAGGGGGAAAAAGAAAAAAAAGGCACAAAATAATCACTGTTCCACATATATATTTATTGATTTATTGATTGTTTTTGACATCTTTATTTTGGTATAGATATTGAAGTTGTTGTCTCCTTTTCTATTTTTATATTATTTTATCTTATCTTTCTCCTTTTTGCACTCCAGCATGATTTGAATTCAGAACCGAAACTAATGTGTGGTGCTTTTCTTTATTGCTGTAGGGCTCACTGGATATTTAATTTGACATTTATTTTTGTATTGTTATGGTGTTTCAATTACCTTTTTCATGTCCTCTCTCAAACTGAGGCAGATAGCCACTAGAAGGACTCCACCCATTTTCAGTATATTTTTAATTAATTTATTTCTTTTAATTTTTTTGCTTAATCTTTACCCCATTCTATTGCCTTTCTTTCCCTCAAACAAAGCCACATAACTCGATTTATCTAGGTTAGCCTCTCAAACAGCCTGGAGAAACAAGGGAGGGCACCAGGACCAAACAGAAGTATGATCACTGATAGTAAGCTAGACAAAGAGGGGACCACCTACTCTAGCAGCCTGGGGGGTGTTAGAGGGGGATATGGGTTGCAGAAAGGGAATGGGGAAGGGGGAGGACAAATTTGGTGGTGGGTATTCCCCTGATTCAATGTTAATATGTACCTAAAACACTAATGTGAAAGATATGTAAGCCATATAATCAAAATAAAAAAAATAAATAAAATATATACATGAAATTCAAAAGTAAGATGATATTGCCAAAGTAATATTATAGATTTGTGGTAACCAACAGAAAAATATATGAAGATATATTCTTTACCAAATAAATTATGCATAAGCAAAATGAGTGATAAAAATCATTTACAAATAACGAAGCATATACACTAGAGTTAAAGAATACAATAAACAGAATAAAACACACAATAGAGAACATGCACAGATATTGTCATCTAATGGAAGTAAGAGTCTATGAAGCAAAAGATAGAGCATTTGAAATTATCCGAAAATCAAAGAAATATTTTTAAAGTTAGAATGCATTTCTAAAAGTGTCAGGACAAGTAACCATTGATAAATTATCATGTATCTGGGTTCTGGTAACTTAGTCCCAAAGATTATGTTTCATCTCTCAAATAATGTAGCTGTCTCTTTTCTTTCAGATATCATTTTCAAAAGTTATGATCTATACTGTATTGGCTCTATCTAAATTTGTTAGTTCCATCTTGTACATTCTAGGCCCTATAACTGTGGAATTTAGATATTTGTCTAAATTTACCACTGTATTTTCTCTGATTAATGGCTTTCTAACACCAATTGAATATCATACATCAGTACCTATTATGTTACGTCATCTTCAACCTACTGTTGAGATAACTATGGACATGCTTTTGACTTGACTTTAACACTTTTTTAAGGAATGACTATTAACATCTTATCTTAATAAGTAAGAGATGAGTTCTCTTGCTATCCTTCTCTTATAACTTCTCTATACCAAGTAGCATTTAATCTCTCTTTTTTACCACAAAATTTTATTGGAAGAGTCAGATTATATAAAAATTCTCAAAGAAAATATTTCTCCTATGAAAATCAAGAGGATATCAGAATGGGTTTCTGTGTATTATGATACAAAAAATCCCTATTTATATACATTTATAAGATGGTCAGAAATATTTATTATTAATTTTAGAAATATTATTGATTAACATAAATCAGCTTTTTCTATATGCTAGAAATTGGCCTAATAATATTAAATGAATTATCTAATTTAATCATTATAACTGAGAGAAAGATTCCTTGGCTGAATTTTACTCTGGTGTCTGTGGATCCTACTTTGGAATATGTCTTGATATTGGTACCAGTTCTGTATTAAATGATCTTACTAAATTATATTTGCTTGATATCTAATCAAGTTTTTGGTTTGCATTTAGTAAGAACCCTATGAGATTAGTTTAACAGAAATTCACCTACCAATGATCTTGACTATTATTTTTTACATATAATGCCAAAGTCAAAAATAATAGGGTCTATAGAATCTGATACTGAAGCTCCATTTATTCTATGTCTTCTTTTAGTACTTTTCTACACACTAAACCTATTACTCCATTATTCTGCTCTTTAGTTATAAATTTTCAGCTTCTTTCCAATATTCTAACTTCAATCCAAACTTTCTTATTGTGATCATCATAATCACTTTTGTAATAATCTTAAAGAAAGTCTTAACATCTTAGCAAGTGTCAGAATAACAGAAACACCCCTGGTGGGTAATATTTATAACCCCATTCTACTAAGAGAAACTAGGACTTCAATAATTTAAGAAAAGCATTCAATCAAGTTTACACAGTAAAAACCAGGATTTGAAAGAAGTCACTGAGACTTCAGAGACAAAGCTCATCCACTGTTCACGACGGGAGAATGTTGTTCAGCTTAAAATTGTGTTTCAGACACAGAAAGAGTTCAATCGGGGTGATGTTAGACTAGACTTTTATGGCTTGTGAAGATATAGGCAAGCAATAGAAAAACATACTAAGTTAATCTTTCATAGACAATTTCTTTTAAAGGGAATGATACTACATGAACTTCAAAGAAAACAGAATTTAGTGTCATGAAAACTTAGCAAGTGAAAATAAAGTGGGGAAAATGTTTTATCAATACCTAGAGATAATAAAACCTTCAAGTTCACTGACTTTTGTTGACAAAATGTGGACTCTGCTGCTGAGAATTTTAATGGAAGAAATATATTAGTTTTTCTAATATGAGAATAAGGTCAATGAAATGCACGTGAGGGACTACTTTAGTCACATATAAGAAATTGTTTTATTAGATAAAATATAGTTATTTTACCCTTTGTGCTAAAAACAAAACTACAGGTAAAAAAAACTATTTTCTTGAAGACCATGCCTCAGGTCAGAAAAGTAGGTTTAAGAGTTCAGCTACTCAAAAAAAGAATAAAAAGGATTTTATCATTTCTCAAGAAGATATCAAAAACTAGAAGTAGCATCAACAGGCTTAAAACAGAATTACTGTAAAAATAAACAGAATTATTGTGATATTAGTTAAGAAAAAATGAACCTTCTAAGGTGGATGTCTAAGCCACAGAAAGAAGAAGGTTATTCAGGACATAAGGGAAAAATCGATCTTTGGGTCACTAGTGCATGGCACTTAAACCAAGTTCAGAGGTTCCAGGACTCTCCAGGAACCTGACAGCTCATGGCATTTCTCAAGTCCTAAGAAAACTGCACGAAAGCTGTTGCAGAGTATCTTGTTTCAACATCCTCGACCACAGAATACATAAATGTCTGTGTGGAAAAGCAGTGTATTTCTTGGCTTCCTGAGAGCAAGTTCCCACATTTTAGCTGGGAACAAAATCTCTCAGCTAAAAATTATATGTTGCAAGTTCCCTTGCAACAATTATATTGCAAGGTATATGTACTAATAATGGCACCCAATCCTTCAATAGATTGGAATGTTCTACCTCTTGCTCATATTTTTTTGCCCTTTCCTCCAGTTAGAAAATAGGCATATTTAAGTCAACTTGAATCAGTAGGACTATACCACAAGACACTGTCTTTCACAAAAAGGATTTAATACCGGAAACATTATTCACTGCTACAAAGTTATAAGAAATGCAAATTTTCAGGTCCCACTTCAGATGCAAATTGACTCTGGTATGGAACCCTGCATACTCTTCACAGTATATAATAAAGCTCATCAACCTTCTGATATAGGATTAAAAAAACAATTAAACAAATATAATCAAGGCCCACTGACCTCAGAAATTATAAACAATGGCTCCCTAGATTGAGCATGCACATATTTCTGAGCAATTACATGAGAAGTCATGTTGAGATCCTTTCTCTGATGACTTACACTAAATACTTACCATTACAAAATCTTTATCAAAGGTTTTTGACCCAATTCCTCAATTGTTTTAACTTCAAACAATAATTCAAAAAAAATTTAGGAAGTTAGACATTTTCACTTCTACTTAATCCAAAATAGGATTCTCTTTCCATTTCAATTACTATTCTATTGAAAAATGATATGGAAAGTATGAGAGAGATTATAAGCTAGTGGGATGCTTGGCTAACCCAGATTTGATTCCCTGAATCCTATTTGGCTCTCTGAGCTGAATCAAAAGTTATCCATAGCACAGAACCAGGAGTAAGACCTAAGCACTGCTAGGTATGGCTAAACACACCCCAAAAGATATGAAATTTTTTCAATATATTTTACTGTATTTAAAGAAAATGTTTTGATGTGTCTATAATAACTCCTTGATCTTTTTGCCCACAGTGGTAGTTGGAGATATAGGTTGATCACTCTAGTTTTGCATTACAGTGTTATATTATATTAGAATCAAAAGACAGGCTCGTTAAGATAATGCCTTGACAAAAGTTCTAATTTATTATTCACTTTATTATGCTTCCATATATGATTTAATGTTTAAGTCCACACATAACAATGGAATATGCAACTGCATGCCACAAACTCCTGCTACATTGCTCATTCATTGAGCATGTTATTACAATTTATTTTCATTCAAGGTAATTTACCATTATATTATAATGCTCATAATTTCAGTTTGCATGCAGGAAAGGAACCTAGATGCTCAAGACCTGCTAAACCATATTTCATAACCATAACTTACAATGCTCATTACCATATTGCTTATTCTTCTAGACTTGAAAACTGTGATTGTTTTAAAATGCTCTATGTACAATCTAACCCAGGAAGCCTTTCTTCAGAAAACTTTACATTCTCCAATGATGATTTACCTAGAAAATAAAAAAAAAACTTTCTGCCTTTTTTTTTCCCTCCTGCACTGGCACAGTAAATATTGGGGTCATTCAAAAAGTAATTCACTTGGCCTAAGCGTTGTGGAGTTTTTCCACCCTTGGAGTATATTGTCATGGGATTAACTATAGACTCCATTCAGGTTCATTTACTCTCCCAGTGGTGGTTTCGTGGTGTTTGGAAGACTTCTACTCCATCCTGGGTGATGACATCAGGCCTCTGTATCTAGAGATCTCAGTATCTGCACAGGTCCAAGAGTGGGACTTATGATGAAGTCTTTCTTTGTGGTTCTAGAAGTTCTGTTCCCCAGTGTCATTTTAATCCATCTTCTGTGGTTGGTGGTCTCGATCTTTGCACTGATCCTAGGATGGAACCTAGGATAGCTCTTTCATTGTGTTTCCAGAAGCCCCTTTCCATTGGAATTGTCTCTGCCAGACCTTTGGAACTGGGGAT
>PVKC010042399.1:0-11921 GCA_004027635.1 Crocidura indochinensis | reverse complement strand
TTGTCCAAGATGTCAAGTTTGCAGCCCAGGAAAATGTGGCCAGATTTAACAGGCACACAAATAATCATTGAGTGGGCAATGGACAGATGGGAAGGGAAAGCATGGAAGGTACTATTTTTGTAGTTGTGATGACCCTGTTTCTATTTCTGGATCTAGAGCAGCAATTGAAATTTTATCCAAGGTGTCAGTTCCAAGGGTTTCTCCCTCTATAATGCAGCTGTGAAAAATACTCCTGTGCAGGCTGAACAGCTGGCAACAAGGGAAACCCATTTGCTGCTGCTAACAAGGGCAAAGCCTTTTCAATTTCCCTAGAAGTGCTGCATCCTGGAGATTCATTCCCCTGCAAGTTTCCTCTTCCATTATTCATCTCAGCTCATTCTGCCCCAGGGAGGAGGTTGGTCACCAGGTATGTTTTAGAATGCTACCTCTGACATCCAAAATGAGGACATCTTCTGCCTCAGCCGCGGAAACTTAGGTGGCCCCAAGGGGTCCGGCTTGGATCAGCAGCAATATGGTTTGGACTTCCTGTACCAGCACAGAGCTTGGAATAGAACAGCCAAAGTCCAGAGAAAGAAAGGGTTATGAGATGGATCTATGCAGTGACACAGCATGAATGCAATTAATTGTTGTCAAAGCACTTTGCTGGCTGTGTTCATCTCTTATGTAGGAGAACGAAATCGTCATAATGTTGACAACTTTATTCAACATTGGTGCAATTACCAACCCTAAAAATAGGAAGCATAGAGGAGGTTTTTCTTGTGAGGACTGAGCTCTGTTATCCTTGTTGCCTGCCTGGCGACAGTCCACCCCCAGACTCGAGGGTGGAAAGGAAGGAAGCAAAGACTCATTGAATGTTGCCATGTGCTACTATGAGCAGCATTTCACTGCTTTATTTTCTGTAATTCTCCCTCCAGCTTTACAGGAGTGGAGGGGAATACTTCCCGGGGTGGGGGTAAGGATTTGGACCTGACTTTCTGTGGTAACTCTGTCTGATTCATTGTGATTGTCACAAACATACCCAGGATGGGTTAGCACCCCATTTGCAATATGGTAAGGTTGAATCTCAGAAAGACCAAGAAGCCTGCCTAGTAACCAGAGAAAACACGCAGATCCCTCTCATTACCAACTGTGCACACTGACTTGTAAGGATGTTTAGAAGTTGTAAGGGTCAACAATGCAGGAAACCATTAGAAGTCAGCTGAGCCTCATAAGGGGAACACTCCCTCCCTGCTTGCCTTTACTACTCTTCTCCTCCTTTTGCTTACATCTGTCTGCAAGTGGTCAATGCTTATTGATTCTCAGCTCTTGATGCTGAGAAAAGTTGGGCGAACATTTAGGTCCCTAGATCTTGCTAGTAGCAATTAACTACTTGCAATTGGGATGTTGGCTGCTTTCTTTGACCCCTACAGCCACCACCCTTTCCAGGACTCTGCAAAGGGCCCAAGGATGCTTTCTCCTTGCCTTTACAAGTCCATGTGCCTTTACCCTGGTCAGAAGACCTTGGTTTGGATGAACACAAGCTCATTGGGGACTCACCTATGACAAAGGTAGTGCCCACCATAAGCAAAGTCCTCGCAAACATGAACACGCAGCATCTACAACATTCCAGCAAGGAGAACAGCATGTCCACTTCACTTAGTGATAGGAAAAAAAGCTGGGGCACTCCTCACTGTACCACCCCAGTGTGCCACTCCAGCCCTCAAGTCATGAAGCTGTCTGTGCACCCAGGCAGTCTCTCAGATGCCCAGACTTGCCTGCTAGAGTGAGCACACTTGGTGACTTATCCAAGAGCCAGTCCTTCAGCTTTGCTCATCTCTTCCCTTTGGCTATTTCTGTAGAAAAGCCAGGGGAGACAAAAATGTTCAAGGGCAGAATTATGAGCGAAGAGGCAAATTTAGGTTGAGAATTTCAGCAAACCCTAAGTCCTGGTCTCTGCTAGTGACTCATCTTCAGGGAGTTCTCTCATCTATAAAACATAATATGTACATTGTGACATTGTGACATGGTTCAGTCATGACCACAGGAAGCACAGAGATTAGTGCCCAGCATGAAATTTTATATGTGCTGCTATTACCTATTTCCAGGCAGCCTGAGCTCTTGTCTAGCTGATTCCCTTAGAAGGGACTGGCCTTCTGATCCCCATCTGTAAAGTGGGAAGAGTCTCTCTCCAACCTGCGTTATGGGACTCTGGTGAGAGACGGGAGATAATGGCACAAAACACCCTAAACAGCAGTGGGCACACAGTACAGGTTCCACCAACTGAGTCTTTTTCTTTTATTCTTTACACCTTGTTTTTATTTGGAGGCCACAACTAGCAGCGTTCAGAGGGCCATCTGGGCTGCTGGAGATAGAACCCTGGTTAGCCATATGCAAGGCATACAGTTTTATTTCTTTTTTTTTTTTTCAGATGTGAAGGGAAGGACCTGGGATTTTAAAGGAGGCCTGTGACTGCTGTGTTATTATAAGTATGTCACCTTTTCTCTATATGCCTGTTAGAAAACAGTAGGGGAATTGTCAGTGTTATTGGAGTATGAAGAAAAACAAATCAAGAGCCATGAAAGCCATCTGTAACAGATGAAACTCTGTAGAAATAAGAGAACTGATTCCTATTATGAATGTATTAATGTGATTCATATGGATTCATATATATGTACAATGTAAATTATTATGTAAGATGAATGTCAATTATCGCTAAGAAATATCATCAAATCAAAACTCCATCTCAGTCAACAACATCCCTCAAGAAGCTGATCTCCAGTGAAATTTTCCTATACATGGATGTACATGGAATCTACCATGCTGAGTAAAATAAGTCAGAGGTAGAGAGAGAGATATGCAGAATAGCCTCACTCATCTATGGGTTTTAAGGAAAATAAAAGTCATTTTTGCAATAATCCTCAGAGACAATGAGAGGAGGGCTGGAACTTCCAGTTCACTTCATGAAGCTCGCCATGAAGAGTGGTGAGTGCAGATTTAGAAATAACTACACATAGAACTACCATAATCACGTGAATGAATGAGGAAACTGGAAAACCTGTCTGGAGTACAGGTGGGGGTGGGGTGTGAGAGAGGGAGACTTGGGACATTGGTGGTGGGATTGTTGCACTGGTGAAGGGGGTGTTCTTTACATGACCGAAACCTAATCACAAACATATATGTAATCAAAATATTTAAATAAAGAAAAAAAAAGAATGCTGACCTTCCTCCTTCTATGTCAATTTGCTTTGGAGAGCTTGAATCTGGTATAAAAAAATCAATTTACATTTTAGAGGAAAGAGGCAAAAAATCACAACACAGCTCCACAATGAGAAGAGCCCCTGCTGTCCCTTCAGTGGCTGTAGGGCGGAGCTTGTTACATTAATGAAGGCTACTGCTCTGCCCAGATCTGGAGTCCAAGGAGCCCTGGAAGTGCCTCTTGGAGTTACTTACCCAGACAAGAGCAAGGCCAAGGCCAAGTCCCCAGGGGAGCCAGTTCTCAACCAGATCACCTCAGATTCTCTTGCTTTGTTTGGGGCCCACAACTGGTTCTGTGCTCAGGGATCATTCCTGGTGGGGCTCAAGTATGAGTCACTGGTGGTGCCATTGGTTGTGCCAGGATCAAATATGGGTCACCTATATGCAAAGCCAGAGCCTTTATACTATCTCTCAGGCCCCTGGACTTCTTCTCTGTATCTCTGTCTCTGTTTCTCTTTCTGTCTCTTATTCTGTCTCTCTCTAAAATTCAGCCTCAGAGGTTTGCATTTTGAGTTTTTTTATTTATAGAATTAAAATAATTTTTAAATTGGTTGTTTTTATTTTTCTCTACCTATCAGTTTACCGACTCTCTGAAGACAATTGGCACCATAATGGGGTTTAAAGGATATAGCCAGTGGTCTGAGAAACCAAGTGGTTGCTACATTTTAAACAAAGATCACAATGTGTTTTACAAACTCCATTCATACACCCAAGTCACAGGTTTCAGACAGGAGCTGGGTACATATAAAAATAGCCTGTGTGTGTCAAGCAGCAGAAAAAAAAGGGAAGTTTGGGGAATAAGGTCAAAATCATTATGACCAATGGAAGCATAATCAAAATCTCAGCCTTGTCATTATTTACAACTCCAGGCACAACTCCCACCCAAAATGGAGAGAATGTCAAGTGGAAATTCTAAATAAGCTAATGGCTTTGACTTCAACTAAACAGGATGAGTAATGTCACATAATTAAACAAAATTATCATTTTGTTGTCTTTCTTTTTTTCTTGTGGATTATATAGTAGAAGGTAGATGTTCCAGCGTTTTTCTAGACTCATAGGGGGTCCTTAAAAGAAGGTCAGTGTTCCAAGTATTGACTATACTGGCATTTAATCACTCTGGGATGCGTTTGGGTGGCAAGAAGAATATGATTCTTGGTGATAAGGAACTAACATGATGAATAGGTTGAAAAGTTTTAACCAATCATTTTTCCCATGATCTCTCCAGTTCAGCTCACCATTCCACCACCTAATTTATTACCCAAGTATTGTCCCAAAACATGACTTCACACAGTCAGGCTTCCACAAAGCAGAACAGGATAAAAAACAGTTCTATAGAGTCAGGATTGTTTACTGCTGAAAGCAAATCAACACATTTCCTGATAAGTCCCATTGAGAAGATGTATGGCCTGACTCTGCTTTGGAGTAAAGACAAGTCTTGGGTTGCCCAGAACATGCTTGAGGACTTGAATGGATTCCATGGACTCAGCTTTGATTTGGGTCTCTCTGGTTCTCAGTGGAAATCTTCTAGCTTGCACTGGTCGTGGAGGAGCTTGGGGTGAATTTGTAGGGAGCTGTCGAAGGAGGTGGATTCAGGAAGCCACAAGGATCACTCAAAAGAGGGTTCATGTTCCATCAGTGATTTCCTGAACATCACAGTTCAAGAGAGCTTGACAGCTTGAGTATGGGATGGGAAATGCCAAAGACCGTGATACACAAGGTCACATCACAAGAGCATAGTCAGCTTGTCACCAGTCAGGACTCTGTTGAGGTCCACCAGCTCTTTTCCACTCTTCTCCTCTCTGCCCTCTCCTTCAATCCCCAGCAGAAGTGAACTTCTCAGCATGGGGCCTCCCTACTGCCAGTCTTGGATGATGTTTGTGGTCTTTGAATTAAGAGCTCACCAATGTGTAGATCATGCTGAATGCAAAAAGAAGAAAAAAAGAAAGCATTAGTGAGGAACTCATAAAAGATTCAGATTCCATGAAGAACTTCCCACAAACCACAACCCTTGTTTTTTTGTATCCCTGTCACTGGTTGCCTCTTCTCTGTGCTCCCTTCCGCTTCCCACAACACTTGACTGAGAGTGTGATCCATGAACAGATCATGACCTTTGGATTAAAATGTGATTACTCTAAATGCCTGTGCTTATTCTCATCACAAGGGATATTAGCATTGCTGTTCCTCTTGTCTGTAATTGCAAGGCAGGTCCCCCCTGAAGTGGTGGTATACCATATTCCTGATCCCGCAGGCTGCCATGTGTTTCTTCCATGGCTGTATCCAGGGGATCCCAGATTCTGCATGATCATGTGTTGGTGCTGGGGAGATGTTCATCATCATTATTAAAGGACCAAAGCATAAACAACAACCCTCTGGACATGTAAATGAAATGAATTCTTAAAAGAGAAATTCCCTGGGGCCAGAGAGATAACACAGTGGTAGGGCATTTGCCTTGCACACAGCCAATTTAGGACAGATGGAGGTTTGAATCCAGGCATTCCAGATGGTCCCCTGAGCCTGCAGGAATGATTTCTGAGTGCAGAGCCAGGAGTATCCCCCTGAGCACTGCTGGACATAATCCCAAAATAAAAAAAAACCAAAAAAGCAATTCTCTGCCCCCCTTGATTTGAACAGAGACCAGGCATTCAGTATAAAGCTTTGTAAGCTTGTATTCAAAGGAAATACTCTTACATTATTCAGAAGGAAAGGGGGGTGCCTTATGCATCCCATACTCTTAGAAAGAATTAAAGGTTAATTTGCAAGAAACAACCTGCACCAAAATCTAGTATGCTGCCCATTTGGATGCACAGAAAAAATAATCATCTTTCATATTACAGACAGTAAAAAAAAAAAATAACGATCCTCAAACTTGACCCAAAGGTAAGAAACAAGTATTTTCCGTCTAACAATTTCCTGCTACCAAGCTCTTATGGGCTCTTGTGAAAGCTGAAATTCCAGCTTTGAGAGCTTACTACAAATGCTTGACTCATTGGGACCTGAAACTAGAAGACCTAACTTGACAAGGGGAGTCAAGTTAGAGGACAAGTGGATTATTCAGGTCCCAAAGCTAGAGAGGGTGTGGATAGGAGTTAGAGCTTAACTCAGGGCCACACACTTACTGCAAAACTTGCCTTTCATCCACCACTTGTCAGCATTGGTGGGCCTCTGATATATCAGGTACCATTCTTGGGGTGAGCAGAGCAAGTACAGCCCCAATACTCATGCTAAAGGTAAAAGCAGCTAAAGTGAAGCAATGCAAAAGGGTTAAGGAGCACTTGGTACTTGCCAGGTTTGAATGAAAGAGAGAGGCCTCAGCCACCAGAAAGAAACACAATGTCAGGGTGAAAGAAGTAAACCCCAGGGTGAGAGAAGTCATCAGACAGTGGGATGCAGGGGTGGGGGATGCTGTACTTCACATGGAGAGCCACAGCCTGTTTTACAGCCTGGACTTGAAACTTAGCTTTCTATTCTGTTGACAAAGCTCACATTGGACTAACCAGTAGTACTGATGCATTTAGTACTGATACCAGTATTATTATTAATACTAGCACTTGCATTCATATTTATTTCATTATTAGTCTCCATACCATGAAACTTACAGGGGTCTCCTGGTCCTCCAGGGAGTCTGAACTGGGTGGAGGGGGTGCTGGAGACTTTATCAGAGAAGTGACTTTGAACTGAGAACTCGGACACATGTCCTTACCTCTTGGAGCCTTGCAGAAAGCTCAAACTAAAAGGTCAGAATCTCTTGGCATGGTTCCTGTCTCTTATAGTTCACGCCCTGTCACTGCACTTAGCTCTGATATAATCTCCACACACAGTTCCACTGTCCCTTCCATTCCTAGCACTGGCAGAGTGGCCTGACAATGTGAGCATCATTGGTTTTGTTTAAAATGGGATGGACTCCTGGGGTGGAAGTACCAGGGTCTTTGGGGGGCTCTGCAGAGCCCCAAGGGATCCACAATTTTAGCTAAAAATATGGAACTAAAGACTGTAGAGATTAATCCAGCAGGTAAGGAACTTGCCTTGCTTGTAGCCATCCAGAGTCTGATCTCCGGCACCCCATATGGTACTCTCAGTCTACCAGGAATGATCCCTGAGTGCAGAGCCAGGAGTAACCCTTGAACTCTGCTGTATATGGCTCCCAAACATACATATATATACCTATATATTGACCTAGATACCATATGAGGCTTCTGGGAACTCTGCTCTCAAGAATGGGCCCCAGGATGTCAGAGGAAGGTTGTTTTGGAAACAGAGTCATTAACGACTGTAGCACGGTGCCAAGATGAACCACAGGACTCAAGGACAGATTGTCAAACAGAACGTCTGGAACATAATCAGTTATAGAACAATCACACCCACCTAACTGGCAGGCCACGCTGCCAACACACTCCCACCCCCACCATTCAGCCTCCACACCTCCCCACAGCTCTGCAGAGTCACTATGCTCCCTATTACACTCTTCAAGGCCCTGGACTCCAGTAGGTATGATAACAAAAACCAAATATGGGAGTCAAAGCTGCTAGACTCAAGGGATTCGAACTTTCCTCCTCCCTCCAGCTGGGTTCCTGGCTAAGGGGACTGGAGTCAGGCCAGGTACTGCCCATTGTACTGTCTGGAGAAGAGGAAGTGCAGCCTCTGAGTCTATGGTGCAATGCTGCTCTCCATGGTCACAGAGAGGCCTGCTCTACCAAAGAAGTCCAGTTTCCTCACTGGCCCACAGGATGAAGGAGTAAAGAAGGCACCAGCCTGAGTGGGTCCATTGAGACTTGAAATCAGTTGCTGAGCCCCATGAAAATCTCCTGCCAGAACTCTATAGATGCAAGCAGACTATATTCTAGAACCTTCCATAAAGGAAAAACTGCGGAGCCTGGACACCAAGAATGCAGTGAATAACTCTGAATCCCTCCAAGGCTGTGTATCTCCAAGAAAAGCTTTTCTATGTCTTGAAGAAGTGTTCTTCCATGTCCTGGATGTGTTGGGGGAGAATTGAGTGGCACTCCAAGAAGCAGATACTTGGCCCCAGAAATTCCAAATGGGCAAATCTGATTATCCCAGAATATAATATACCTTTTGAAGAAGCATGTTTTCCTCCTGCTCTAGCATCCCTAATTCAGGTTCAGGATGCCTAAAGTATACGTTAATAAAGACTTTTTAGAGGCTCCCTAAGAGTAATCTTTGGGATCAGACTTGAGCCAGACTGATGGCTATGGCAATATTTGCTGTGACTGTGGGAAAATGATCCAAGCCTCATATTCCATGTCCTTGTTGTTATATAGAGTTGATGATAGTAGTTCATGTGGAAACCTAGCAATAGATGGAAAGTTTCTAGCAAAGCATGGCTTGGTTTTCTTTATCTAATTTATTTTTTCAATTTAGGAATTTTGATTTACAATACTGTCATTGAGGTGATTTCATGCATAGACTATTTCAGCATCAAATCCTCCACCAGAATATGCACCTTCTTTCACCTTCCTCTCAGTGTCCCCCCCCACACACACCTTTCCTCTCTCTCCCATGGTAAATTCTATAAATGTGTTCTATAAACACATTCTCATATTCTGTTGACTATTTGTAATTTCCTTACTATGTCTCTTTATATCCTTTGCATAATCTTCTTTATTTATTTTGAATCAAAATAAATTATTAAATAAGTTATTGTTGGGCCATACCCAGCAGCTTTTAGTGGTTACTCCTGGCTCTGCAATCATAAATTACTCCTGGAAGGTTTGGGGAACCATATGGAATGCCAGGGATCAAATCTGAGTTGGCCAAGTGCAAGGCAAAAATGCCCTACCTGCTGTGCTATCACTCCAGCTTCCTTAATATTTTCTTAATAACTTTATGTCACATATGAGGGATATCATTCTGTATCTGTCCCTCTCTTTCTAAACAATTTCATTTAGCATGGTACGTCTCCAGATCCATTGGTAAATTGCATCGTCTTGCCTTATACTGGTTTTAAATTTTGAATAGTCACTTCTCAGCCTTCTTCAGCCCTACCAGCGTGATCTTGAGACCTAATACCCCACTCTCCTCTTCCTACAATTGACCAACTTACTTTGGAGACAGCATCCCATCTCTTGGAGATACATATGGTCAGGCATCTCTGGGGGAACAAGGTGAAATGAGCTCAGGAGTAGGAAGGAAGAGACACTTTTAGAAAAAGCACTTTCCGGGACATCAAACCATGAGCCTGTTTATAGCTGTCAGCTTAGTTAGAAAGTTTTTAATAAAGAGGGGGAAATTCAGAAACAGGACGGCAAAGTCAGCATGTTTTACCTAATTAAGATGGTGTTATGCAACATTGGGAGAATTTGAATTTAAGTATTTAATGACCTGATATGTCCTTTTGTGAAGCGAGGCAGCCTCTAGGGGTCTCTGTTAGAAAAGTGTAGCAGGCTTACAAATACCTGAGAATGTGAGAAATTGCTAGAAACAGGAAAAAAACAGCTGCACTTCCCAGGACTGCCATGAGGTGTCGCTAGAGTGTGCTGCCATTCTTGGCACTACACACCTATGAACTGGACCAAAGTCCTGCCCCATAACCTTATCCAAAAGCCCTTCCTTAAATCACCCAGACTGCTAGACTCACACCTTATGTCTGGGGTTTTTACCTTGCAGAGACTGGGAGGCCAGCCCCCAAAATTCCCTCCGTTTGTGGCAGGAGACAAGAGGAGCAGGGACAGAAACTTACCAGTAAAGGTAGTAGAAGAAGGAGAGGAGATAAAAGGCCAGTTTACACCAGGCCTCCTTCTGGCAGTAGCTCAGGGTGTCGGCATTCATGACCACTGGTGGATCATAAGCTAGTTCAGAGCTGTCTGCTGGACAGTGAAAATACCTGTGGATGAAGAGGAGACAGCTTTGGTGTGTCTGAAACTCAGAAAGAACAACTGAAATTGTGGGGCTACCCCTACAGAGAAAGGTCATCTCTGAAGGAATTACTGTTAACAGCGGCCTGCCTTTCCCCAAAATCACAGGTCAAACTGCTAAGCAGTGATTCTACAGTTGTCTTCTTATGTCTGGAAACTCCTTAGATACTCAGAAGTACTTTCACTGAGGCAATTTCACTCACTTCCAGCTGCTCGAATAGAAGGGAAGATGTGCTGCTTAATATCACCTGGGAGATACCAGAAAGCATCTGATTGTCTAGGGTGTAGGGAGAAGTTCAAAATGTGTAACCATGCTGGAACAGGTACAAAGGTAGGTGTGAGACCTGTAGGGTACACTGCCACTTCTACATGCTCCACATCTGTACTAGAATCATAGATTGCCATATTTCCCCATATAACTGTCACCATTACATAACTGTTTAGCACCCTGGCTTTAAAGAACATCAGCCTATTTTTTTTTTCATGTTTTGAGTCACACCCAACTGTGCTAAGGGCTCACTCCTAACAGGGCTCTGGGACCAAATGTTGGGCCAGGTGTCAAATCCAGGTCAGTTGTTTGCAAGCACCCTGCCCACTGTGCTATCTCTCTGGTTCCGCATACATTTTAAGCTTCATGTAATGTTCATACCACACCATTTATTTTGCAAAAGGAAAAGATTGACATAAAATCAATGGTGAATATATTGGGAAATGTACTTTGGGTTAAATATTGCCTTGCACTGAAACGTCTTTTAAAATCCTGAATACTCTGAGAAGGACATCATCTTCCCTGACATGTGAAGAAGTTGACAGGTATATGATAGAAGGACCCAGAAAGACAAACACCATCATAGAGTGTGAGCAACTCCAGAGACTTGGGAAGCAACATAATGTGATAGAAAAGTGGAAGGGGCAGAGAGAGAGAGGCCAATACATTATCTCCCAAAGTGGGTGGTCATGACCCCACTCACAAGGAGATGATGGTGAATGGGAGTGTTTTCTGTTTGTTCACTAAAAGAAGGAAAAGGGGATACTAGGTCATTTTTTTTGAAAAGGGGGCGGGTGGTGGGCCAAATTTGGGAACTTCTTGGCCAAAGTAATCTTTAACTTGTCAACATCAGAGTGTTTCCACAAGAATTGGTCTTGCACAAAGAAGGGTTGGTGGAAGAGGCTTTAATTATGTATCCTGGGGAGCAGGAACATCAGAAAGGGCTGCTCACATAATAGGCCAGGCTCTGCTAACCAGTGATTCCACCATTTCCCTTGGGAAGTATGGAAGGGGCAAGGCAGGAGACAAAGTACAACCCTCAGAACTGACTTTTCCAGAACACTGTGATCTTCAAAGCTTCTTCGGGCTGCTGCTTTTGGCAAACCTGGGTCAGTCATATGTGAGGCAAGCACCCTACCCACTTTAATATTGCTCCTGCCCCAAAATAAATCATATTTTGACACACGCTTAAACATCTTTTTTTTTGGGGGGGGGGTTGGGTCACACCCGGCAGTGCTCAGGGGTCACTCCTGGCTCCATGCTCAGAAATTGCTCCTGGCAGGCACGGGGGACCATATGGGGCACCGGGATTCGAACCGATGACCTTTTGCATGAAAGGCCTTACCTCCATGCTATCTCCCGGGCCCCCGCTTAAACATCTTTAAACATGCATCATCTATAGATGAAAACACTTAGGGACTTTATTATGGCAAACATATTCATTATTGCACAGCTCCTGGATATCTGTGTGGTCTTTCTTCCTAGCAATCTCCACTCTCATTTCATGCCTTAAACACCATGCAGGAGTCTGGGGCACAGATGAACAG
>PVKC010042398.1:0-11952 GCA_004027635.1 Crocidura indochinensis | reverse complement strand
TATATCACCCTAGACATCTAATCATGGAAGGACATGATGAAACACTAGAAACACCCTAGACAACAGCCAATCAATTTAAATGTCAAGACATCCTCGTTCTATCCTTATAAAACCTGATTTGTGATCCCCTCTGTGTGGGGTCGCCTCACTCCAGAGATGGCTCTGATTGATCAGATTGTAGCTTGTTGGTAGATGGAATGAAGCTTTGCTTTACTTTATTTCAATTGTTTTGTTTCATCCTCTTCTCTTCTGGATCCTAACAGTGGCTGTAGCATTCATTCTTAATTTGTCCTCAGAGTCTAAGAAGCACTGATATTTTAAGGGACCAGAAAGATAGTACAGAGGATATGATCTGACATACTGAATACATGCATATTATATTTTGCATGCTGCAGACCCAGGTTCAATCCCCATATAGTTCCTCCTTTCCCCCAGGATTGATCTATAAGGGCAGAGCCAAGAGTAAACCATGAGCACTGCTGGATATCACCCCATAACAACACTAAGCAAATACAAAACAAAACTACTTATGGTGATATCTATTATGGCATCTATCTGTACTATTATCAGTCAAATAAAGCTATTTACTATTTAAATAGTTGTCAGGTTGGCCCCGGCCAGTTTCTGCTACAATGTCTAGTTTCTAAAGTTACTTGCCTTCTAGGAAAACTGCAAGTGTGATATCTGGGATTCCTTCTCATTTAGGTCAGATACAGCCACAAGGAAAATGAATTTCTCACTGACTTTTCAAGGACAGTTTCTTAATCTCTACTTTTCCTTGGTTTTCTTGTGCTCTCTTCTCTTGCCCTCAAGAAATTCCAAAGGTTTATTGCCACTACTTTAAATGTTAGAGTTGGGGAGCTAAATGTTATGTACAACCTTTCCCCTGATCCCCAGGAGAAAATTTCTCAAGGACCTCATCCCTATTGTGCTTAGGTGTTCTTGATGTGGAGTTTCTTCCTTGACAAAAGCAGTATGAAAAGAGGTAAAGTGATATGTATGATATCCTATTGGCAACAGTATTGTAAATTTCAGTGCTGCTTGAAGGGAAATAAAGAAAAAGAAGGAAAAAGTGCCTACCATAGAGGCAGGCTGTGGGGTGTAGGAGAGAAAGTGGGAATATTGATGGATGGAACTGGTAAGGAGATTGGTTATATCGTAATATAACATTGTATGCTTGAAATACAACCATGAATGACTTTGTAATTTGCAAGGATTCAATTTTACAAACACTTTTGGTAAAACATTGAATAAAAAAGCACAGCTGATTTTTCCCTTTGCCTGTTTGCTGACTCTTTAATTCTGGCTCAGAACCTCTTCTCTTTAATAATAGTCTATGGAACTAGTTTTGTGTAACCATAACTCTTTTATTTCTTGAAGCAGTATTTAAAAATGTTTATAGAGTTCATAGATTTTTCTGGATTTATTTATTGTTAATAATAATTTATTTAAGCACCATGGTTACAAACATGTTTGTAATTGTATTTCAGCCATTGCATTTCACTAGTTCAATTTTCCTGCTACCACTGTCCCCATTTCTTCCTCCCCATTCCCTGTCTTTGAGAGAAGCATTATATTTCTCTTTTTATCATTGTCATGAGTTGGTAGTGTAGTTGTTTCTCTAATTGCACTTACCACTCTTTGTGGCAAGTTTTGAAGCAGTATTTTATAATTTCTTTTTAAAGATGTCTTTAACTTCTGTAGTTAATTTAATTCAAAGGTACTCAATTTTCTAAGGTATAATTGTGAATATCCTGAGAAAAACTCTCAGTTATATGGTCAATTACTCTTTGATAAAGGAACAAGAAATATAAAGTGGAGTGGGAAAAGTCTCTTCAACAAATGGTGCTGGGAAAACTGGTCAGATACATGCAAACAAATGAACTCAGACTTCCTTTTAATGCCATGCACAAAAATCAAATAAAAATGAAGTAAATATATCATACCTGAAACTATAAGGTACATAGAGGAAAATGTAGGCAGAACTCTCCTTGATATTTAAGCTAAAGGAATATTCAAGGATAAAGCACCACAGACAAAGCAAGTGGAAGCAAAGTAAACAAATGGAACTACATTAAAATAAGAAGCCTCTGCACTTCAAAGGAAATGGTGACAAGAATACAAAGATTGTCCATGAATTGGGTTAAATTATTCACCCAATACCCATTGGATAAGGTGGTTTTTTTTTTTTTTTTTTTTTTTTTTTGGTTTTAGGGGCACACCCATTGACACTCAGGGGGTTAGTCCTGGCTATGTGCTCAGAAATCACTCCTGTCTTGGGGGACCATATGGGACACTGGGGAACTGAACCATGGTTTGTCCTAGGTCAGTCTCATGCAAGGCAAATGCCCGAGCCACCACTCTGGTCCCTGATAAGGTGTTAATATCAAAGATATATAAGGCACTGGTTTATCCTAACAAGAAAAAATATCTTACTCCATCAAAAATAGGGAGAAGAGGTAAACAGAAACTTCCTCAAAGAAGAAATAAAAATGGCCAAAAGGAACATGAGAAAAATGCTGTAGATCATTAATCATCAGAAAGATGCAAATCAAAACAACAATGAGCTTCTACCCCACACCGCAGAGATTGGCACACATCAAAAAGAACAACAACCAGTGCTAGCATAGATTCAGGGAGAACGAGTCTCATTTATTGCTGGTGGGAAAGTTAATTGGTCCCACTTTTTTGGAAAACAAGATGGACATTCCTCATAAAACATAAAGACTAGAAATTTAGCTCATAAGATCCAGCAATACAGTTTTGGGGAATATACCGTAGAGGCTCAAAAACACAATGCAGAAAAGACATTTTCATTCCTATGTTGATTGCAGCACTATTCATAATAGTCAGAATCTATGAACAACACAAGGGTCTGAGAACAAATGAGTATCTAAAAAAAAAAGTCTCACTCATCTGGGGATTTAAGAAAATAAAAGACATTATTGTAATAACACTCAGAGACAGAAGAGATGAGGACTGGAAGGACCAGCCTATGATATAAAGTTTACCACAAAGAGTGGTGAATTCAGTTAGAGAAATAACTATACTAACAACTATTATGACAATGGTACAAAGTGAGAGAAATAGAATGCTGTCTCAAATATAGGCGGGGGGGAAAGGGGGGGAGCAGGGAGATGGAGGGCATTGATGGTGGAAAGGTTGCACTGGTGAAGGGGGTGTTCTTTTTTATAATTGAAACCCAACTACAAACATGTTTGTAATCATGGTGCTTAAATAAATATATTGTTTAATTAAAAAAAGAAATTGTGGTACATCTACACAATTAAATTCTAAGCAGGTGTTAGAAGAAGTGACATCATGAAATATGCTTATACATGGATAAATATGAGAGTATTATGCTGAGCAAAATGAGAAAGAGGGAGAGGGATAGACATAGAATAATCACTCATTTGTGGGCTATAAAAAAGATAGTATGATAATAATATCCAAAGACAATAGAGACAAAGGCCAGGAGAACTAGTCTATGATAGTAAGTTTTCCACAAAGAGGGAGAAATGTAGAGAAGGAATACTATTGCAATGATAGCTGGATCACAACTGGGTGCTAAAACGAGGTAAAGTGATATGCATAATACTACTTCAGTAACAATATTGCAAATATCAGTACCTGAAAAAGAGGGGGGGGAATGTTGGCCATAGAGTTCTGCTGGGGAGATGGGTGGGAGAGAAATAGAACATTGGTGATGGGAAATGTACACTGGTGAAGGGATAGATGTTGGGTATTGGAATATTGTATGACTAATGCTTAACCATGAACAACTTTGTAACTCTATCTCACAGTGATTCAATTATTAATTAATAAAAATTGTGAGTGACTTAACTCTGTCTTTACTAGAGCTCCTAGTAATTCTACACTGACGAACTGACCCCTATTAAATTTTAAACCTCATCTAGAAACCAGGGAGTGGACACTGGAACCCTTTCCTTTTCAGCATCTGGAATTCTAGTCTGTGATGACTTATATTAAGGCTTGACCTTCTATCCCTACTTCTAATCTCCCCTCTTTCTTCTCTGTACTATCACTGTGTTACTTGATTTGACAGCCACCCCTTTATTTATTTATTTATTTATTTATGTATTTATTTTATTGATGTTCTGGAGGACATTTAAGCTTTAAGTCTGCACATCTTGACCATTGAAATTCTATTCAAATGGTTCAGGCATAGCACTGGGCAGGAGGGCAGCAATGAAGAGCTATTTATGATCTTGCAAAATCTTCATATAAGTACATTGAGCAATTACAACCTACTGTGATACATTCTTTGATGGAGGGGCAGACTGGTGGCTTCAGAGCACAGGAAGGCACTAAGAGTGACGTCAAAGCTGTGACTAAGAATTCACCAGAAGCAGAGTGGGAGGAAAGCTTTGTGTGTTTGACTCAGGGAGCAACATCTACAAAGCCAGATGGAGATTAAATCTTCTCCAATGATTCCCATGTTCTAGAACTTAAAGTTAATACCAGAGCTTGATAATATTCAATGACAGTCTTCTATCCATTTAAATATTTAAACTTATGGGTGCTTAGTTCACTGAGGAGCTTTGTTTTCTCATGGAATCTTTGAGCTTCTCCTGCTGTGTCTTTCCATGTCTATAGGGGATAAACACCATTATCCACGGGACCATTTAGAAGGCAATGGCCAAGTTGCAAACAGACTTATTCAGTCTTCTCAGTAGGCAACAGTAAATCTGAGCTTCAGAGAATTGTGCCTTTTGCTGCTAAACCCTTTGCTCCAAGTCAAGGGCAAAATGTCTGAGTCAATAGTTCATCAGTCCAGTATTCAAAAGTTACCACCTTATTATCAGTTCTGCCACCTACCAGCTCCAGGGCTATAGGTAGAGATCACTGAGGTTAGATGGCATGTGTGAAAAAATCCCATAAAATAAGGCAAGATGCCTCATCCATTTTAATGGATAAGCAATTCCATCCTACCTAGTATATAAGTAACTGCAAGCAAATGAAGGGTCTGGAAGAGTTACACCCACTTTGGCACATGCATTAAAGTATTACTGGATATATTTGTACTGAAAATAGAAGATTTTTTTTAAAGCAGGAAGAGTCCTGGGCAGAGGGGATAAAGTTGCAGCATCTAATAATATTAGGTCAGCCTATAAGTTGAGAATGCTTCCCCCCTGCTCCCCCCCCCAAAAAAAAAGTAAGAAAGAAGGGTTTTTAAAGGGTTGCAATTTAAGTGATCATATAAGTACCTATAAGATATTCTTACTTTTGATTGGCAAAATCTGAAAAAGAATATTCTCTGGCCTTTCTACTTCTTTTTTGTTTTGTTTTGTTTGGGGGTGTGTGTGCATACCTGGTTGCACTCATGTGTTACTCAGGCTCTGCACTCAGAAATTACTCCTGACTGGGGAGACCAAATGGGATGCTGAGGATCGAACTGGCATCTGTCCTAGGTCAGCTGTGTGAAAGGCCTTGCCACTGTGCTACCATTCTGGTCCCATTTTCTGGCCTTTCTTTTTTTCTTTTCTCTCTCTCTTTTTTTTTTTTTTTTTTGGATCACACTCTGCCGTGCTCAAGGGTTATTTCTGGTTCTTTTCAGAAATTGCTCCTGGCAGGCTCAGGAAACTATATGGGATGCTGGGAATTGAACTAGGCTGGGCTATCACTCTGACCCCTCTCTGGCCTTTCTTATGAAAGCATTTGTCAACTCTTGTCCTAAACAGTAAGTTAAATAACAGAGTAGATAAGTCTCTTGCCTAGCATGTATTCACTCTGTGTTTGATCCCACATATGGTACCCCCATGTTCCACCAGGAGTGATCACTAAGCACAAAGCCAGGAGAAAGTTATGAGCAGATGTACCCCAAACATAAGACAAAACAAAACAATAACAAAATACTTAATTTTGTTTTATAATTGGATAGAAATTAGCACATTTGAAAAAAAATTACCTAATCCTAGACAATATCCTGAGTAAATCTTAAAAATATAAAGTTGATTGAAAAAAAGATATTATGTATCTGAACATTATGAAATTTATAAATAAACATTCAAGTAATACCATATTTGGGTAGTGGCAGTGGAGCTGGTGTTGATGTGCAAAAATGTCAACAGCAGCCATGGAGATAGTTCAAATGTTCAGAGTATGGGTTCTGGAAAGAAAAGGAGGCAAGATGGGAAAGATATGAGTCAGGGATAAAATAAAATAGTGGTAGCCAAGAACATCAAATTTATTACATATATTTAATTCTTATTTACATATTTTACAGTGAAGTAAAAGGGATAAAATGCAAGCAAACTTTAATAGTCAGAAACCAAGTAACTTTTATTCTTTCTCTAAAATTAACGGCATATTATAAATCACAATACTTTCATTCTGCTCTTTCCCTCTATAATTTATTTTGAAATTCTAAGGAACTAAAGAATACTATGATAATTTTAATCAAATCAAAAGGAGTGTGGATATTTCTGATTTAAAATAAACTAATCTGAAGCAGTGTGTTTCAGTTTCAGAATCAAGCTTATTGAAGTATGGGGTACGCATAACACATTTTATCCATTGTAATGCCCAGTTCAAAGGGTTTTGCCAAATTCACATGCCCATGTGAAAAACACCACTAACAATACACAGAATACTTGCATCTTCCACCGAAGCTCTCACTTCTTTCTATTGTTCTTTCTACTGTTACATGTTCTAAATAACTACTGATGTAAATTTTTAACCTAAAGAACCTCTTTTTTTTGTTTTTGTTTTTGTTTTTTTGGGACAAACCCCTTTGATGCTTAGGGGTTACTCCTGGCTAAGCGCTCAGAAATTGCCCCTGGGGGATCGAACTGCAGTCCTTCCTTGACTAGCGCTTGCAAGGCAGGCACCTTACCTCTAGCGCCACCTCGCTGGCCCCTAAAGCACCTTTTTTTTACAAAGTTATTGATAGTTCTGTTTTAGGCATTTAATGTTAGAGCACCAATTTTCTTTTCTTTCTTTCTTTATTAATGTCTTTATTTATGCAATTTGATTACAAACATGATTGTAGTTGGATTTCAGTCAAATAAAGACCACCCCCCTTCACCAATATGACATTTCCATCACCAATGCCCCAAATCTCCCACCCCTCTCCCCCCACACCTGTATTTGAGACAGACTTTCTTCTTCCCTCATTCATTATTCACTTTGTTATGTTAGTTGTCAGTGTAGTTATTTCTCTAACTGAACTCACCACTCTGTGGTGAGCTTTATATCGTGAACCAGCTCTTTCAGCTCTAATCTCTATTGTCTCTGAGAATTATTACAAAAATGTCTTATTTTTCTTAAAACCCATTGGTAAGTGATACTATTCTGTGTCTATCTCTCTCCCTCTGACTTATTTCACTCAGCATAGTAGAGTCCATGTACATCCGTATATATAGAGCACCAATTTTAATCAACCACTAAATCATTATTTTAAACTTCACCAAACCTATCCCTCTAACAAATACTTAAGAGAAGCCCAAATAATAAACTATGTAAAGTCTGAGGCATCTTGGATGAAATAGAGCAGGAACAGGAATGGTATCCTATTTTTAAACCACCAAAATTCAGAAGTAGTTTCCTCTTTCCCAAATCTGAGCTCGCCTTTTAACACAAATTATTTATTACAAACCACATAATAACAATTTTATGCACAGAAAATGCATCTGTGCTTGCAGACACTCTAAAATATCATTACTCACTATCTCACCATGGTCTTGGGGAGAAGAAGGGTTTATCCATTCTAAGAGTGTGTAGTCAAATTTCTAAATATACAAACAATATCACTGAAATCCACTATTGAGGAGACTTGCTTCAACTCACACAGAAGTATAAGGACCAATCCCAAATGAAGGGGTCTAATACCTTTATGGAGTTAACAGTCCTGATAAGATGTTTCCTGCTCCACTAACTTTCCTAAAATGAAAATCCCAATTAATCCTCTGCTTCCTCCCAGTGGTGTTGAACCAGGACTTGGGACACTGAATTTAAGAATGCAGAGTGCAAAGTAGGAAAGGAATTTCACTATTCCATCAATCATGCTACTTAAATTTGAGGGTGTTGGTAGAGGCCTTTGAATTGGTACTCATATTTCCTTCTAATTAGATGTCTCTCAATTGGTTCCTTTGGTTTACATGTTAAAAAGATGTTTCCCTTGTGTACATGTGATACAGTTTCTTTAGCATTCATTTGTTGAAGGGCATCTTGGTTGTTTCTAGAGTCTGGCTATTGTAAAGAGTACTGCAATGAATATAGGTGTGAAGAGGGGATTTTTGTATTGCATTTTTGTGTTCCTAGAGTATATCCCTAGGAGTGGTATACTATGCAGCCATCATGAGAGATGAAGTCATGAAATTTTCCTATACATGGTTGTACATGGAATTATTATGCTGAGTGAAATAATTAAGAGGGAGAGAGAAAGCAACAGAATAGTCTCACTCATCATGGGTTTTAAGAAAAATAAAAGACATTTGTAACAAGTCAGCCCCTGAAGAGGTTCACTGATGGAGGGATGGAGAATGAGGTTTTCCCTCCAGCTCAGAGAGCGTCTGCCACCCTGCTCAACCAGCGGTTCTGAGGTGAATGTGGTGGGAAGAAAACCAAAAGGCAGCCAGGCTTCCGAGGAAAATAGCTCTTTATTCCTTGAAGAGGCTGAAGCCCCAAAAGGCCTAGGAATAGGCCAGGAAGGAAAAAGCTTCCCGCCTTCCACAGATGCTTGCTTTTTATGCCCCAGAATCAGTACCACCCAATGGTGGAAGCAGAATCAGCTACCACCCTAGGGTGGGGCCAGAATGCCAGGTCACACCCAGGGTAGGGCACAATCACAGATCAGGGTAGGGTCAGGAACATAATAATGTTTATATACACAACAGACATTATTGAAATTATTCTTAGAGATGAGGGTTCGAAGGACTGGCTCATATGAAGCTCACCACAAGGAGTGGTGAGTGCAGTTAGAGAAATAACTACACTGAGAACTATTATAACAATGCTAATGAGTGAAGAAAGTAGAAAGACTGTCTTGAATACAGGCGGGTGGGGGAACAGGGAAATGAAGAGCATTGATGATGGGAATGTGGCACTGGTGAAGGGGTTGTTCTATTTATGACTGAAACCAAACTACAATCATGTTTGTAATCATGGTGCTTAAATAAAAATTCCATTGCTTCCTCATCTGGCTTTTTCCCCACCCCTGGGGGGTGGGTTTTGTTTTTCCCAATAAAAACTGCTTATGAGGCCTGGAGGAGGAGCTGCCATCTTGGCTCATAGTTCCACGTGGTGGAGTGACTGGCTTTTGGGTGAACAGCTTGCACTGTGAGTTTCTCGCCTGCTCTTCCTTCCCAACTGTTTGAATTATTTCCTGGATCAGAATGATGGACCTGTGTCTTTTGTCCTACCTGGACAAATAAAATACATTTTATTTTTTAATTTTAAAAAGTGAGAGCCAAATTTTTAGTCTAGGTCTGTGAATGAAAGAGGAAGCCATATGCTCATTCTCTGCCTGCCTGTCTTTCCGTCTTCTTTTCAAAAGTTATTTTGTTGTTGGTAAAGAAGAACACAACTCCTTCCTTGACTGCCAACTGCATTCTTTGAGAACCTCCACATGTGCTTTTGTTTTCTGTTGGATTCATTCTCTCTTGGACAGTACTTCTCAACAGACAGAAAGTTCTAATTTAGTTACTTGACTTTTCTACAGTCTACACTGAACACATAACTTTATTTTGGTTATTTATAGTGAATGCTGCCCCAATTTCATGTCTCTAGAATTAAATAGAAAAATAGAAATTCTGGGGCTGGAGCGATAGCACAGCAACAGGGCGTTTGCCTTGCATGCAGCCTATCCAGGATGGACAGTAGTTTGAATCCCGGCATCCCATATGGTCTCCCAAGCCAGGAGCCATTTAGGAGCACATAGCCAGGAGTAACTCCTGAGTGTCACTGCATGTGGCCCCAAAACAAAACAAATAAACAAAAAAGAAGAAAAACAGAAACTCTTTCTGTCTGAACTCTACCAGATCAATATCCCAGGCTAGGCCTCTTTTTCTCTGAGAATTTAGGGCAAGTAGATCTCTGTGTGGGAGACTTATGAGAGGCCTCTCTCACTGCATCCCACTCCCTGCATATCAGACATGCTAAGAGGGCTTATGAAAATGATGGATTGTAAACTCTTCTATCTGTATTTTTTCTGTGTGAAGAATCATTGTTTTAATATATAAATTAATGAGACCTAGAGTTGGTAGGTGGATGGTGAGGCCTTTCTTGGGAAGAACTGGCTCCTACAGTCCCCATGGCCTGGTGGGTCTGTAGGTTGCATGGTGACAGCAGAAAAATTCACAAAGCAGTCAGATGAAGTTCCAGGAGTCAGCCAACTTTATTTTACAGTCCTAACCTAACATCTACATTTCCTCACATGGTTTCTATTTTTTTATAATAATTTTTATTTTGACCATAGTAAATTACAAATCTTTCACATTAATATTTTAGGTACATAGTGACATTGAATCAGGGGCATTCCCACCACCAGTGCTGTCCTCCTTCCACCCCTGTTCCCAGCGTGCATCCCATATCCCCTTCCTTTGATCCCTGGGCTGTTAGTATACGTGGCCCCCTCTGTGTCTAGCTTGTTGTAGATTGGGTTTCGATTCTGTTGTCGTTGGCTTTGGATTTGGTGTTTAAGTCTGATCATTTTTTTAATTTCTACTCAACGTTCATATACCTATTTGGTCTTGGTACCCTCCATTATTTCCCTTTCAATTTGTGAGGCAAAATCAGATGGTTCAAATTATGTGGTTCTGTTTGGAGGGGAAGAAAAAAGAAGAGAAAAAAAGGGGAGGGGATAAAAATCAAAGAAAGGAGTCCTTCTAGAGGCTATAAATATTAATTTAAGAAAAAAGGGAAAAAGGAAGAAAAACATAAAAACTATACAAAAAAATCAAATGAAGAACCAGAAAAGCACCACAACAATAAAGACAACAACCAAACAATAACCACAGTCTTGAAATAAAAACCAAAACAAAGCACACAAAAAAGAAAAAAATGACAACAAAACAAAAATTAATTTTTGCTTTTTTTTTTGCATAGGCACAGTAAATATTGGGGGAGATTAGAAAGGGAATTCCCTTGACCTAAGAGATAAAGGGTTTCTCTGCCCTTGAAGCATACTGTCACATACACGTGTCTCTGTACACGCTCTTTTTCTCTTCCCTAGGTCCTTTTGTGCTGTCTGGAAACTTTCCACTTAGTCGTGGATAATAAAATCAGGCCTCAGTAATTATAGATCTTAGTATTTGCACAGGATGACTAGAGTGACTAGAGTGAAGTCTTTCTTTACATTTCTAGAAGTTCTGTTCCAACACTGTAATTTTAATCAGTCTTGGTTTTTACACCGATCCTGGTATGAAGCCTAGGATAGGGTCTTTCATTATGTTTCCAGAAGTTCTGCTCAGTTGCAGTTATTTCAGTCAGACCGCTGGAATTAGAGATCTTGGTTGTTGTACAAGTCGTAGGCCAAAGCCTAGACTAGGGTCTTTTTATTGGTCCCAGGATAAATTCTACTCAGTCATGGTTTTCACAGTCAGTTTTCTGTAGTTAGCGATCTTGACTTTTGCACAGATCAAAGAATGATGTGTCTTCTGAGTTCATCTTGTTGTTAGGTATTGAGGTAAGACAACCTGATTTTAGACCTAGTTGTTGCCGTTTCCTCATTGTCAGGATATCATATGGAAACTGGTGCATATTGGTGTCCGAGCAGTATTAAGTATGTCCCTGAGGGAGTTTAGTTCCTGGAGCTGTTACAGAGAACTGTGTCAGATCTATGTCTGTGATCTAGGGTTCGAGGTTGGACTGTAACTGTCTAATAACATAGAGTCTAAGTTGGGATCACATGACATATGTTCAAGTTGGAAGTTGCCCCTGTATTGTAAAATGTATGAGTCCTTATCCCTAGTAGATAAGAGCTTGTTTTTT
>PVKC010042397.1:0-11962 GCA_004027635.1 Crocidura indochinensis | reverse complement strand
ATTTTTAATTATGAGAACAAAGATGCAAAGAAAGAGGACAAATAAAGTTACAATGGAAAGATTATCACCCATAAACAAAACTCACATAAGTCCCATTGCTGATATCTTAACAATGAATTTTCAACCAAAGAATATTAAGAAAAATAAAACAGAACCCATGTACAATTACTTTGTCCCTCAAGTCCCCAGATTGCAATACATATTTCTTAGTAGCACATCAAGCATTCTAAAGCCATAAAGTTACAGTTATTTCACTTCTCTTTCTTTCTTTTTTTTTTTTTTTTTTTGGTTTTTGGGTCACACCCGGCAGTGCTCAGGGGTTACTCCTGGCTCCATGCTCAGAAATTGCTCCTGGCAGGCACGGGGGACCATATGGGGCACCGGGATTCGAACCAATGACCTTTTGCATGAAAGGCAAACGCCTTTCCTCCATGCTATCTCTCGGGCCCCTGCCATACTCCTATCTCAGTACTTGGAAATTACTCCTGGCAGACTTGGGGACACATGGGATGCCAGAAACCAATCCCATGTCAGCAGCTGGAAAGGTAAATGCCCTACTTGTATAATCATCCTGGTCCCAAATTTGCATTTTCTTGGGGTCACACCTGGCAGCACTCGGGGCTACTCCTGGCTCTATGCTCAGAAATTGCTCCTGGCAGGCTCAGGGGACCATATGAGATGCCAGGATTTGAACCACTATCCTTTTGCATGCAAGGCAAACGCCCAACCTCCATACTATCTCTCCTGACCCGAATATGGATTTTCTTATGCAGAGTAAACAAGGCCTTCCATTCCACATATAAGAGGACTATGAACAGTTTAAAATGTCTTTTATTTGGGGGGAGCCACACCCCAGGGTGCTCACAAACTACATCTAGCTGTGCATTCTAAAACCTTTCCTGGGAGCCTTTTTTTTTTTTTTTAATTTTCTTTTTTGGGTCACACCTGGCAGTGCTCAGGGGTTACTCCTGGCTCCATGCTCAGAAATTGCTCCTGGCAGGCATGGGAGACCATATGGGGCACTGGGATTCGAACCGATGATCTTTTGCATGAAAGGCAAACGCCTTACCTCCATGCTGTCTCCCGGGCCCCTCCTGGGAGCCTTGAATGACCATAGTGGATACAAAGAATCGAGCCAGTAGTGTGCAAGGCCAACATCAACCATGCTGTATGACTACTGACCCTCAGTTATCATTTTTATATCTATGAAAATGTTTTACCAGGAGTGAAAGCTATACTACTCCTTATGCACCTTTTCTCTCCAGAATGAATTCTCCTTTATGATGGTATGACAGGATGGCAAAAGCCTTTCAACACTCCTGACATGAACAAACCTCTCCTGTATGAATTTTTTCTTTTTTTTTCTTTTTGGTTTTTGGGTCACACCCGGCAGTGCTCAGGGGTTACTCCTGGCTCCATGCTCAGAAATTGCTCCTGGCAGGCACGGGGGACCATATGGGGCACTAGGATTCAAACCGATGACCTTTTGCATGAAAGGCAAACGCCTTACCTCCATGCTATCTCCTGGGCCCCTGTATGAATTTTCTTGTGCTCAATAAGGTATGAGTATTGAACAAAGGCTTGAGGATTCTCTCCTGTATGAATTTTTGTGTGCACTAAAAAGGCTGAGGACTGAGTGAAGGCCTTCCTACCCTCCTGACATGTATTCATTCTTCAGTATGAGTATTTAAGTGTCTAGTAAAGTGAGTATTGTGAAGGCCCACCCACACTCAGGACAGATATAAGACTTCTTTCCTGTATAATCAAGTGCCTAGTAAAGTGAGAGAATTTAATGAAGGCCTCCCTGCACATCTTTTATAAGACTTCTCTCTTGTATGAATATTCATGTGCCTAGTAAGGTGTGAGAATTGAATGAAAGTCTTCCCACACCCCTGACATTTATAAGGCTTCTCTCCGGTATGAATTTTCTTGTGTCCAATAAGAGCTGAGGGGTGACTAAAGGACTTCCCACATTCGTGACATGTATAAGACTTCTCTCCTGTATGAATACTCATGTTACAAGCAAGGTTTGAGGGTTTCGTGAAGGCCTTCCCACACTCTGCACATATATAAGGCTTATCTCCACTATGAATTTTCTTGTGTACCAAAAGGGTTGAGGAGTGAGTGAAGGTCTTCCCACACTCTGAACATATATAAGGCTTCTTTCCGGTATGAATATTCATGTGCTCAGAAAGTTGTGAGAATTGAATGAAGGCTTTCCCGAACTCCTGACACTTATAAGGCTTCTCTCTTGTATGAATTTTCTTGTGTTTAGTCAGGGCTGAGGGATGATTGAAGGCCTTTCCACACTCTGGACATGCATAAGGCTTCTCACCTGTATGAACAGTCATATGACAAGTAAGGTTTGAGGCTTTCGTGAAGGCTTTCCCACACTCTGGACATATGTAAAGTTTCTCTCCTGTATGAATTTTCGTGTGCATAGTAAGGCTTGAGGAATAAGTGAAGGCTTTCCCACACTCCTGACATGTATAAGCCTTCTCTCCTGTATGAATACTCACGTGACAAGAAAGGTTTGAGGCTTTCATGAAGGCCTTCCCACACTCTGCACATGTATGTTTTTTTTGTATCCGAACTTCCTTAGTATCACTCAGATGTGATGGCTGATTCAAAGTATGTCTAGCTCGCTGATAGTCAGTGGAATCCTGTGTACTGGGGATGTCCAAGGGCACATCATGGTGCTGAGCACAGGGGAAAGTCCCCCCACACTGCTTACACTTGGGAGGCTCCATTTCCTGGGGAATGTTTTTGTGAGCCTGTTGCGGTGAGGGGCTCAGAGCAAACACTGCTTCTCTCTCAGTCCACACCAGCCCCACAGCAGGGTTCTGAGCCCAGGAACTGGGCGGAGCGGACTCACAGGCACTAAGCCCAGTGGTCGGTAGCTCCACAGCAAGCACACTCTCTTTAGTATGCCCTCCTCTGGAACAGATGATCCCCAAATCCTCACTCCCATTGGGATCTGGGCAGAACAATTCATTCCAAACTGTGTACCACAGCACAGAATCACCTTTGTTCAACCTGGGTTGGCTTCTTCCCTGTGGAAGAAGCCTAATTACTTCTCTCGCCCTTGATCATTTTCTTGTTTAAAATCAGCCCCTACAAGTATGGTTTCAACCACAAAAACCCAATTTTCCACCTGTGTGGATGTCTGTGGAGACAGGTAGACATCCAGTCATGAAATGTGCTTACTGTCATAGTATGAGCAGAGGGGTCAGAAAGGTGGTTTCTGAACCCTAAATAGCCAATTATTGCTCCCCACAGAAAGACCCTGACAGTAGCGGTTCTGTGTTCAATCTATTATCTGTCCCCTTCCCCCAGAAGACATTCATGACACTTTTGTAGTAGCTGCCCCAGGCCCATTTATATAGGAAAATATATATTTCCATTTATATAGGAAAACCAATAGATTAGCTATCATCCATTTTACATTTTATTAATGTGTTTACTAGCTATATCAGTAAATGCTGTACTTCAAAGACTATCAGGATACACAGGGATCATATTTGGCAGTATTCATGGAGCAATTAAGGAATGCTGGGTACAGAATTTGGGTCAGCTGAGTGCAAGCCATGTGTACTGTGTATTGCCTACTATTCTAGACCCCTGGTTCCTCTTTGTTGCAAGTCAGCCCCTGAAGAGGTTGACTGATGGAGGCATGGAGGATGAGGTCTTTCCCCTCTAGCTCAGAGCACGAGTCTGCCACCCTGCTCAACCAGTGGTTCTGAGGTGAAGGCGGCGGGAAGAAAGCCAACCGGCAGTCAAGCTTCTGAAGAAAACAGCTCTTTATTCCGTGAAGAGGCCGAAGCTCCAAAAGGTCTAGGAATAGGCCAGGAAGAAAAAGCATCTTCCACAGATGCTTGCTTTTATGCCCCTGAATCAGGTACCACCTTAGGGTGGGGGCAGAATGCCAAGTTACACCCTAGGGTAGGGCACAATCACAGATCAGTGTAGGGTCAGTAACATAATAATCCCATGAAATGTTTACATATACAACACTTTTTTCTTTTCTTTTCTTTTCTTTCTGGAAGACTAAGGGGCCCCTATGGGTTCCTGGAAACCAAAGCAGGTGAGAACCTGCAAGGCAATCCCCCTCCTAGATGTTATCATTCTGGCCTCACATGTCTTTTCTTTTAATCTGCATTTATACGATTCTTTGAGCCTATTCACTGTGTCAATGTTCCATGCAACATGCAAATTTCCAGGCAACAACCAAATTATTTTTTTACTATAGGACAAGCAATGTTTATAGATATGGGGAGTCCTGATTGTGAGAGAGTCAGTGCAATCAATGAACAGGCAAACTGCAAACCAATCTATCTGCAGAAAAGGAAGTACCAGATTCAAGCAAGCATAAGACACAGATACTTTTTTTTTTTGGTTTTTGGGCCACACCCGGTGATGCTCAGGGGTTACTCCTGGCTATGCACTCAGAAGTCACTCCTGGCAGGCACGGGGGACCATATGGGAACCAGGGGATCGAACCGTGGTCCGTCCTAGGCAAGGCAGCAGGCACCTTACCTCCTGCGCCACCTCTCGGCTCCCAAGACACAGATACATTTAGGCTTTGCTTAGGCACCAGTGGGGCCTAGGAGTGCAGTGAGTGAAGGGAAGGCAGGATCCGCTACACAACTGAAAGGAAACAGTCATATATATCTGCCATCGAAGATACTTCAGTAGGACGGAGCGATAATACAGTAGGGAGGGCCCTTGTGCTGCATGTGGTCGACCATGGTTCTATCCTCAGAAACCTATAGGGTCATTAGGAACTAGCAAGGAGTGATTCCAGAGTTTACAGTTAGTAGATATCCCTTAACATTGTGTGGTGTATCGAAAATCAAACAAAGTCTCACTATAAGCATATCCTTCTCAAACACCAATTAATTTTTTTTATGGACTTTATTGCAGTCCCCACCAGGAGGTGCTCAGGGTTGACTTATGGCTATCCACAATCACTTGAGGTTGGGTTCAGGGGCCCAATACAGTGCCATGGATGAAACCTAGGTTTCTATCCCCATGCATATGCAACAGATCTTTCCGCTGGAATATGGATCCAACCAACAAATAAGCAAGTTGAAACAAGAGCTTACATGTTGGTCAAATAAAAATCACAGTATTCTAATGAAATTCATTTTGGCCCCCACGGTGACTTGTCCGGCCATGGGGTTCGGGATCCTCCTAGCAGTGCAGAGATCAGAGATGTGGTGACTGGGCTGGAACTCAGGGCCCCACTTTACAAAGCAAATGTGTTTACAGCATTGAGCTATTGCACCACCAGAATAATAATATTGATTTGAAACTTGCAAATCTTACCATCTCACTCCTACACTCCTATTTGGAGGTTCTATGCAAAGCGCAAGCTGCTGAAATGCCAAATCCCGAACTTGTGGTCTGCTTTCTAAAATCAAACCAGATATGTAATGTAAGAATTAGTTGAATGTGGAGCCGGAGTTATAGTGCAGCAGTAGGGCATTTGCCTTGCATGTTGCTTACCCAGGACAGGCCTGGGTTCTATCCCTGGAGTCCCATATGGTCTCCCTAGCCAGGAGCAATTTCTGAGTGCAGAGCCCTGAGTGTCACCAGGTGTGGCCCCAAAACAACAAAAACAACAAAGAATAATTAGTTGAATGAATTATGGTTGAATGTGGCAACATAGGTGAAGTGAATGCATGCTGTTTTTTTTTTAATTTTTATTTTTAATTATGAGAACAAAGATGCAAAGAGAGAGGAGAAGGTAAAGTTACAGTGGGAGGACGATCACTCATAAACAGAATTCACCTAAGTCCCCTTGCTGGTATGGAATTCAGGGGTTTCAAATTGGTACGGGGCCTGGAGAGGTTATGGTTAGTAGATCGGCTTAGCAGAGAGGAGGATAGAAGAGGCAGGAGCATGGCCGCGGTGGTGGTCTTTATGTTTCTGGGGTCCCCAATCACACAGCTCGATTGGTCCCACGTGGGTCGAGTGAGACCATCTTACTGGTGGGGGTCCCGGTCCGTAGATCGGCTTAGCAGAGAGGAGGAGAGAAGAGCGCACGCTGTTTTTAGTTACTAAATCAGCTGACAGAAAAGGCAAGACAGATTGACAGCATCATGGTGAAAAGCTTGACAAAATCCACATTAGCTTTGTGTTGGGCTCACTCATCAATGGTTTAAAAGTACAGCCAAAGAAGTATTTCTGAGTGTCCAGAGAGAAAGCACATATGCAAGGGTATTTGCCTTGCAAGTGGCTGACCCAAGTTCAATTTCCAGCTCCCATTATGTCCCCCAAGCCCACTAGGAGTGATTCCTTAAGCATGGGGCCAGGAGTAATCCAAGAACTATCACTGAGTGAACCTCAAAATAAAAGGAGTGGGAAAAATTTCTTGGTGATATCAATGCCTCATAATGATCAAAGGGTAAAAGGACAGAGGGACCTGAGAGGGGTACCCCAACATGAGGCTATGCAGACACACTGAGAGCAAAGATAGGGAATGAAGTCTCAGAATCTCAGGATTTGTTCTAAATGCTCACAGACAGGGAACCAGAATGACTAAAGGCAAGACAGCAAAGTTCCAGATCATTCTGGGACTCAGCATCAGGGCAGTGAAAGGGAGTGGGAGATGCCCTACACCCCTGACCAGGGATCCTGATGCCTCATGTCCAGGTGCCCACGACTGACCAGACCCAACCCAGGACCTGAGCCCAAGGGGTTCTTCCCATCCTCACCTGCAAACACGTCTGTGTGGAGCCTCCCTGGGTCTCCTCCTTCCAACCAGGAGATCAGTGCAGGCTTCACCCCGCAATGCCCTGGCCCAGAGGGATAATTCTCAAGTTAGAGACAGGAAAGGGGACAGCAGACAATGCCTGAGTCTTGGTACCCTAAGGAAAGTGGCCAAATCATGGAACAGATGAAAAACAGAATCTCTGCTCTCCATATGCATGTAGTTTATTGCTCAGGTGAGACCAGGCTGAAATAAAAGAGTCTAATTGAAGGGGCCAGATAATACACCATGGGGAGAGGGAATCAATAGGATAGGACAGTGCTGGCCTGGCAATTAGCTCACCGGGGTTTGATCTTGGCACCCTCTGTAGTTCCCACAGACCCTCAGGGAATTATCACTGAAGAGCCAGAAGTAAACCAAAGTACCACTAGACCCAAAAAATATCTTAAGAAGAGGCTATAGTGATGTTATAGTAGGTAGGGCATGCACACTGAACAGACTTGACAATGATTCAATCCCTAGAACCATAGAGGATCCACCAATCCCCACAAGGTATGATTTCTGGGTGCAGACCTCAGCATTAAGTCCTTAGACTGCCTATACACTCCACATACAAAACAAAAAAATAAGTCAAAGTATCCCTAGCAAGGGACAGAATGCAACATATTGGGAAATTGTCATCCTTACCCAGAATAGCACCAGCAACACACTATGACACCATATGTTTTTGTATGGGCACAGTAAAAAAAGGGGTGGGGAACCATAGACACAGAAACAAGAACTTATCTTCTAGGGATAAGAGCTCACTTTTTATAGCAGAAGGGTGCCTCCCATCCTGAACATGTGTCATGTGGACACAATGCAGTCCCCAGGAGATTGGACAGTGTTAGTCCAATCCTAAACCCCAGATCCCCGATGTAGAAATGATACAGCTCCAGGCAACACCACTAGGAACTAAGCTCCATTGGGAGATTTATAACACTGCTCTGGCACCAACTTGTGCCAGTTTTGATATGACAACGAGGAAAGGAAAACTTGACCTAAGACCAGGCTGTCCTACCACATCACCTAACACTAAATGGAAATCAGAAGAGATATCGTCCTTTGAACTGTGAAAAATAAGAGCACCAACAACAGAACTGACTTTGACAACCGTGACTGAACAGAACCTACCTTGGGACTAATAAGGAAAACCCTACCCTAGGCTGTAGCCCAGGACACATAAAAAACAACAACAACAACAACAAGATGTCTTATTGAAGAGGTCCAACTTGGACGACAGAGACTGAGCAGAACTTTTGTATCCATAATATCCTAGGCTTCGGCTTAGGGACTGAACAAAAACAGGGAGCAAGTGTTACAGAAGACTGAACACAATAACAACGATGGATAGGAACCTCTAGAACCTAGAGACTCTGTCCTGGACCCTGACCTATAACCCTTGCAAATACCAAGATTGCTAACTACAGTGGCTTGATTTTTCTCACACACAACAGAGAGGAAACTTTCCTAGCATCTCTAAAAAGCCTTTGGGATGTGGTAATGAGTATATATGGAGCCAGGGATTGATACCATGATGGTATGCTTCAAGGATGGAGAAACCCTGAATCTCTTAGGCCACAGGAATTCCCTTTCTTCCCCAATGCAAAAAAATGCCTATGCAAAGAAAAAAAAAAGTGGGGGGGAACGCCAAACCCTGCCACTCCAGCACCCACACTTTTTCTTCTTTTGTTTTGATTTGTTAGTTTTTTACTTTATTTTACTTCTCTTTTTTTCTTCCACTTTTCTCTTTCTTTTTCATTCTTGTGGTTATTATTTAGAGATTTATTTTTATTTTTATTTGCCGGGTTTATTTTTTTTCTTCCATTTTTCTTTTCTTTGTTTTTTCTCTTTTTGGTAGTTGTCACCAAATTTTTTTTCTCCCTTTTTTTTTTTTTTTTTTTTTTTTTTTTTTTTTTTTTTTTTTTTTTTTTTTTTTTTTTTTTTTTTTTTTTTTTTTTTTTTTTGTTTTTTTTTTTTTGTTTGTTTTTTGGGCCACACCCGGCAGTGCTCAGGGGTTACTCCTGGCTGTCTGCTCAGAAATAGCTCCTGGCAGGCACGGGGGACCATATGGGATTCGAACCAACCACCTTTGGTCCTGGAACTGCTGCTTGCAAGGCAAACGCCACTGTGCTATCTCTCCGGGGCTCCAATCCCTTTTTTCTTATCCTTTTTATTTCCAATGATGGTAGAATGTATGCTCAATTCACAACAAGCTGTAAAGTGGAGACCAGTTGTACTAGCATTCTGGGGAGGGGGGTGAAGGAGGGAGATATGGGAATGCATACTGGGAACATGGGTGGAGGGAGGACAGCACTGGTGGTGGGAATGCCCCTCATTCATTGTCACTATGCACCATAAATGATGCAGTGAAAGATTTGTAATGCACTTTGGTTACAATAAAAATTAAAAAACAAAAAACAAAACAAAAACAAACAAAAAACATATTGGGGAGCATGCTCTGCATGCAGAAACAGCAGTTTTGATCGCCGCTCAACATAATATCCCAAGAAGCACTAGGGTGACTCCAGGATATGTTACTGGGTGTCATTAAATGAAATGGCATTAAAAAATATAAAGTTGGTGGAGCTGGAGTGGTAGCACAGTGGTAGGGTGTTTGCCTTGCATGCGGCTGACCCAGGACTGACGCCAATGGGTTGACCTTGGGCTCAGCAGAATCACCTCCCCTGTTGAACCCAGATCCCTGGCCTGATGCCAGTCCCTCCCTGCCATGCTGTCACCCAGGATGTAGCCCACAGAAGCAGCCCCAGGGTGGCTCTTACCAACTGTCTGCAGGTGCTGATAGGTCTCCAGCATCACATCTCTGTAGAGTTTCCTCTGAGAGACATCCAGGTACAGCCACTCTTCTGGGGAGAACCTCAAGGCCACATCTGGGAAGGTCACCACATCATGAGCCAGCACACACAGGAGGGGATTAGGGGCCAGACTCACTCTGGGATCTGGGGTAAGGACAGGACTCCCCAGGGTCCTAGAGGGACTAAGGGCTTCTCCCCTCTGCCATTGAGAGGAGCCAGTCTCCATGGATTCTCTCCATGGGCACCCCTAAGGAAGGCTCCCCGATATCACACTAGGGAAGCAGATCAGCCAACATGACTTGTTTCTACACTATTGTAGAAAGTTCTCGAAGGTGTTGCTTTGCATGAACACTGGATTCACTGAGCACTGGTGGAAGTAGCAGCTGAGTACAAAGCCAGAAGGAGCTAAAAAAGCAACTCTGAGTGGGGTCCAAAATGCAAAACACCAACCCTAGTCCCTCCAGGTTCCAGAGCCATCTCTGTCCAGGATACAAGGAGTGAATGACACGATTCCCAGCAACTATGGCTTCCAGAAAGATCCTTTGCTCCTATTTCCCAATTAGAACCACCAGTCACAGGACTACGGACAAGGAGGTTTTGAAGTGCAACTGGTTTACTGAGAAGAAATGTGGCTGCAGAGAGGAGGCAAGACTCTGCAAAGGACGAAATAGTGAAACTGTATGTCCTTGGGACTGGAGCAAGGGAGGACTCACCACGACAGGGAAGGCACAGAGAAGGCCAATATAGGGTCAATCCCAGTCATAGGCTAGTGTCCTCTGATGTCACCTGGAGTGAACCCTCTGTGCACAGTCAAGAAGAAGCTGTGAGCACTGCCAATATGGCACAAAAATCAATTAAAAAAAAAAAAAGACAGGGCCCGGGAAGGCGTTTGCCTTTCATGCAAAAGGTCATCGTTTCAAATCCCGGTGCCCCATATGGTCCCCCGTGCCTGCCAGGAGCAATTTTTGAGCATGGAGCCAGGAGTAACCCCTGAGCACTGCCGGGTGTGACCCCCCCCCCAAAAAAAAGACAAACACAGAAGAGCACAAAGCAACTAAAACCAAAATCGAGCAAAACCCACTGGAAAATACACATGCAGGAAATGACTCTGCTGTGCTCTTTCCAGTAAGGAAGGAAATTCTTCACTCATGCCCAGAGTTAGGGATCTCAGGGAGAGTGTGCCAGATCCTCATGAAATATCCTGAGTCAAAACAGAAAGGAGACAGGGGCGTGGATATCTGGGTAGTATCTGGAAGCAACAACAAAGTATAAAAGAAAAACATTGGGGGCCCGGGAGATAGCATGGAAGTAAGGCGTTTGCCTTTCATGCAAAAGGTCACCGGTTCGAATCCCGGTGCCCCATATGGTCCCCCGTGCCTGCCAGGAGCAATTTCTGAGCATGGAGCCAGGAGTAACCCCTGAGCACTGCCGGGTGTGACCCAAAAACAAACAAACAAAAAAAAACCAAAAAAAAAACCCATTGTGTTGACCAACAAGACAATTTGGTGGGTGCTTGACCTTGAACAGGGCTGTCACAGGCTGAATCTCCAACAGAATGGTCCCCATTCCCAGAGGGTATGACTCCAAAGTGGAGAGCCAGGAGATACTCTTTCAGGTGTGGTGCTATAAACTAGAAATAAACCAAAGAGCTTTTCCCCAGGTGAGGCAGGAATGATGCTTCATGGCAGCAATTCCTGGATCAAGATCTCCTTCCTCACCAACATCGGGGTCCATATTACCAGGAGCTCCATCCTAAAACCTGGCGCCCAATAGGGTCTTAGTCCTGCCAGACCCAATAGTCTTAGTCTATGACCCAGAAACACAATCTGGAGGAAGGCCTGAGCACTACCTGGCTTTGGCTCCCCAAAGAACAAAAGACAACAAACGCAGACAAAAAACATAGGACATGGGGCTGGAGAGATAGCATGGAGGTAAGGCGTTTGCCTTTCGTGCAGAAGGTCATCGGTTTGAATCCCGGTGTCCCATATGGTCCCCTGAGCCAGCCAGGAGCAATTTCTGAGCGTGGAGCCAGGAGTAACCCCTGAGTGTAGCTGGGTGTGACCCAAAAACCAAACCAAAACAAAACAAAACACAGGACAACAAATGAGGTCAAATGGCAGAGACCAGCTCCACTAGATGAGTGTCAGCAGCAACACCCAGGCTACAGATCCCTCAGTGAAACACCACTGGGCCCCATGATCCTAGGGGACTGTGCACTCCTGTCCACCTATCCTTGTCCTTCTCAGTTCCCACACTAGCCCCCTTACCTGGGTACAGACTGTCAGACAGTGTGACCCCATCTTCTCCAGCTTGGACTACTCCCAAAGAGCAGCAGCAAGTCCCATTGCAGAAAGTCCTGGAGAAAAGTCACAGCCATGAGCAACCAAGATGA